>JANTPZ010097538.1:0-26119 GCA_025593235.1 Vachellia pachyceras
TGAGCAAGACCTTGCTGCTCAGAAATATGTGGTTCATATACTTCAGGTAAACCCACGTATAATCTTTAAATGATCCTAATTGTTTGATGGATTTCCAAGTTTACTGTAGATCAGAGTTCGGTTCTGAATTGAAAACTTGTTTTGGAAATTTCTGTCGATGGAATCATCTGCACCATTTGCTTTACGGCTCAGCTTGTGAATATGTCCCTGACTTGTATATCACAATGACCAAGAACAACAACTGTTATTTTTATTCTACTAACAATCTGATCAGGAGTTAGGATTGTCTATGTTCCCATCTGTAAATAAATCTGACCCTAAAATGTTTAGCATACTAATGTATGATTTTATTCATTTAATGGCAATTGCTTATTAAGATCAGGTTCAGCCAGCATATTCATGCCCGATGCTACTCTTCTATAGTTTCACATGCAACTATGTAAAAATATTCCAGTTTATGTTCTTACGTGATGGTTTTGGATGCAAGTATGAGTAGTTGAGAAATAAAGAGGCTAAACTATTATAAATCAAATATATTATCTATAGGTATTTCATGTTTTATTGTAATCAATGGATGCATATTTGTTGTATTATTGGGTTGTGCTGTTTTCTGTAATCAATGGATGCATATTTAATTATGTTTTGTTTTTTGTTTTTGTTTATGAAATCTGGTTCAACATTGGGAAAAAATTTGGTTTATGTGTTTAACAGGCCTGTATACAGGTCACAGGCTAGGCCGGGCCTATAACAGGCCCAGGTTCAAGCCAAAAATTTGACTTGTATACAGGCCACAGACCAGGCCGGAATATACACAAACAGGCCAGGCCTGTTTGGAGTGGAGCCTGATCTAACATGTTCCTACCTCTAATGACAACACATGCGTGATCGCGACGTGTGTCATAAAAACAGAGCCACGTGGCAAGATAGAATGTGGTTAGCATGTTCCAAGGTATTTTTTCCAAGGTGTCTTCGTTACTCAAGAAAATTTTATGATTCATCATTCAATGTTACTCCTCACAATTTATTATGCTATACACACCTGACGAAAGTACTTCAAATTCCTGAACAAACCTTAACCATAAAACTTAGTGCTACCTTATATTCTTATTATAAAAGTTAACTGATTTTTTTAGAGTGACAACGACATCCGTTAAATTAGTTAGTTCACTTGATATTTAAAAAAATACCCTTACATGAAATTACTTAATCCAGCTGACTTATTGTTTGACATGATAACTGTATACAAATTTGACGTTAAAACGATGGTTTTGCATATTTTTATTCACATACGTATGACATTAAAAATATTAAAAATGTAAAGAAGTCAACAATTTTATTGCAGACATCCCTTTATTTTTTGGAGCAAGCTCATCTCTTTCTTTTTTTCAATAAATTATATATATATTCATGTAACAATAATTTATAAAAAAGTTAAAATGCTAACCGATATAAATAGATGCTGATTCAACTCTCAGAAATTGGGAGGAAGTAGAATTTTTCTGTATATAGTATATATTTGAATTATTGTGGCATTTAATTATTGTCAAGGGAGTATTGATAGGAGTGATTGGGAGAAAATTAGCTAAATATAGGAGATAAAGTGGATAGGATATTATATTTAAAATCAAATCTAATTTCAATTAACTCTTATAATAAATACCGGATATGATATGTTGAGTACTATCTCATGAATCTCTTCCAGAGTGCCTTGATCCTGTCTCACCTTTCTTGATCATGTCTCAAGCGCACTTTGTGAAGATTATCTTATTTTGTGGAAAACACTGTTAAACATGCTTTTGACTTTTTAAAATGTTGTTCCAAACAAACCCAATATAAATTTCTTCATAAAATTTCCAAAGCTAATTTGTAAATAGTATCATGGAAATTAATGTTTGTTTCTATTTTTTATGAAACTGCTTTTTAAAATAATTTTATAAAAGCAAAATAACCCAGTTTTAGAATATTTTTTTAAGTAAATTACGATAAATATATTGAGACACGAAGCTTTAACGGGCTTAAATCTTTAAATGGAGAAAAAATTATCGGATATATATAAAGATTTCCAAATTTTCCCAAATAAAAATTCAGAAATGCAAAAATAAAAAAATTAAAACTTGTTTTGATTTTTTTATAGTGTTTACAAAGAAGTTTATGTCTTATTTAAAAAAACTTATAAAAAGACACAAAACAATTTTTTTATTTTTAATTTTTTTAAAACAAGAAAACTGTTTTTGAAATGGAAAAAACAAATTGAAGTTTTTAAAAAAACTAAAAAAATACCTGCAACAGCAAAAAGCAAGAGAGAAAGAAAGAAGATCCTCCACTCGTTAATGTCGGGTAGAGTTAGTTAATATTTGGAAAAATACACCTAACTACTTTATTGCCCATCATTTAATAATTCCGCAACTCGGCAAGTGTTCACAAAGGGTTACTTTTAAATAAAAAAATCAATTTTGTTATAAATATCACATTACGTGAATGACTATAAGCCGTTTGTCTTTGATATCATCGCATGCTTCATAGTTCATATACCTCTCTCGTGAATAACTCTTAAATATTTTTACATTTTATGCATTCATGAAAGTTCATGTTTTTATGCTATGCTACTTTTGGTTGAAGTTGGAGAACATGTATATAGAAAGCTATATGTACGCATATATTGTACATATCCAAACTGCTCCCTTTTTCTCTACAATCTCCCCTCGTCTTCTTTATTTCTTTAACCAATATAAGATGTAATTTATGGATGTGGGTTGATTCAAAAGATATATAACTTTGATTCACTTTTATCTCCGCCATTTGATACTTTCTTCCTAGATTATCCTTTAACTTAAATATTTTTCTTACACTCTTTCGCAACTTATGGCCACATAGTCTCAACACGTTGGTGGACATGTTTGGGATTATGTTAGAAAAATATATTTACGTAAATTAATATAAAACTCCTATCATATATTTATCTCATTATTTATAAATCAAATTAAAAAAAAGTAGCTTTGATAGTTAATTTAAGTAAGTTTCTGGAAGATGTGCTGATGTGAAAATGGGCATCAACACATTTCCTGCCACGTACGAATTGATGTCCTTACAAACAAATTAAGCCTTCCATGAAATCTAACGGCGTTTATTTAGCCTTCAACTAAATCAAACTGTTTAAAAAAAGATGGTCGATGTATTTTTAAAAATAACAATAAAAATTTTATAAAATAAATTAATATAAACTAATCCAACTTTAAAAAAAAATTATTGTAATTTTTTTAGATTGCTTATTGTTTGAGCAAATTTTTGTAAAGGAATAATTGAAAATAAAATTTGGATCACAAACAATAGAAAGACAAACAAAAAGATCAAAGAATCTAGTGTAAGATGGATAAAAATGATTATATTGATGAAGGGGTGTGAGTATAATAAGATCTGAAAAATAAGAATATGAATAAGCTTAAAAATAGTTCTATATGACTCAGTGTGTGTAACATGTAGCAAAACTTAGATAAATATACAGTCTCTCCCTTTAGATTATGCATCTAACCGTCACCTGGAATATTGTGGTTAGTTGTTATATTCTCAGATCTAGCTGTCTATCCTGATATTTTAGAGATGTGGGATGTTAGACCTTTTTTTAAGAAGGTTTCCACGTATCACTTTGTGCTTCTTCCATCTCAAATCATGCATTTATTCAACCCTTGAAATATAGGGGTTAGTTGCTATATTTTCATATCTAGCTATCTATCTCGATATTTCATGTGCGTGTGGTTTGACCGTTTGATTCAAACAATTTTGAATAGTGAGGAGGGACTTTGTGATTTAGGGTCTCTCTTGAGATTGTGCACAACTCCCTGATCATCTATATATTTCTAGATCTATCTTGTCTACCTTGATATTTTCGATGCATTGGGTTAGATCGTTTGATTTCGTGTCTCCATAATGCTTAACTGAATTGATTTATATAGCTAAACTACCCCATGTAATATAGGGCTCCGTTGCTATGTCTTTCGATCTAACAGCCTATCCATATATTTTCGGATGCAATGGTTAGACCATTTTAGAAGGGTTCCACATGTCATTCCCACCTCTCTTCCTGTTAGACCCTTCGTGTGACTTCCACTGTTTCTGGACATGCTCTGAGTTTTACCTTTGTCTGGCATAATACTATGTTTTAGGTATACATCTTGGTATTAATTTAATTAATTCATTTGACCATATAATATTAATTCATATATTATCCGTGTATTTTTGTTCTACCGTTTGATTTAAGTAGATGCTAAATAGACACCGTTGGATTTTAAGGGAAGGCTCAATAGAGAGGCCATGCCCTCCTCTCCGATCGGTCTCCCTCCTAATCAAAGTGCTTAGAAGGGAGACTTAAATTTGACCCTTTTAAAGTCTATATTTCTTTAGAAAAAATTGTTTTAATGGGTATAGAATATAAAACAAAGATAACATTTTACTATTACTTTTTTTTAAAAAAAATCACCACTTTAAGAAAAATAAATCCAGATTGTTCCTATTTATTGCTCCCCCCGCTGAGGACTAACATGAAATACTTGCGGTTCAAAGTATAAGACAATTTTATCAAATAAAATTAGTTAAAAACATTAAGTCTCTCATAAGCTAGAACTCAATATTACCCTTCTAAATAGTGAGGGCATTTGAGAATCCGTTAGAGAAGTATTTTCATGCAAATTGAAGTAAATATGTAAATGAGATTATCCCGTTTCCATCAACATCATGTTAGATGAGGCCATGGGTGAGGTCATGATAGAAGAAGACATGAGAGGCAAATGGCGTATATAAATAGTGAGGGCTATCAGAAGGTTGGATACGTAGTCACATCACTCATCACCAAGAAAGAGATATAGAGTGAGTGAGGGATTGAAAATGCCGGTACCGGTGCTTCGTTTTTACATCCACAATCTGAGCGACATTTATGACATCCTCCCATCTGCATATGGTAGCCCCGACAAAGAAATACAGATTGTTCTGGCCTTCGCCAGAGATTACGATAATGAAGGGAATTCCACGAATGGGAAATTCTTCCCCTACTTCGATAACATCACTCCCCAAGATATCCGTAGAATCAAGGAGGATGCACCCGCCTCCGGTTCGATCAAGTTCTTCCTGAGCATCGGAGGCCGTGAATCCAGATTCCCCTTTGCCGTCAATTCCGAAGCTCAAAGCAAAACCTGGATCGTTAACGCCACCGATTCTCTCCGAGGAATCATCCGAGAGTACCATATCGACGGCATCAACGTCTACTACGAGTACATCCGCCCCGACTACTTTCCCAATTCAATAGCGAAAGTCATAGATGATCTCAAGGGTAGCCAGAACAGCATCGTGACTTCTATCTGCAACTGTACGGGATATGTGCTGCGCTTCTTAACAACCAGTGCTTCACTGTGAGTCGTACTACCATTCCCGCTCCTCAGGATCTTGTAAATGTCTTCCATGAACTGTTTCGCCATTATCCCAGAGAGAAGATCCTCACTGGCTATAGCGACGATCAGCCTGATGTCACTCTGAACACCTTCGCCCATGGCCTCGCTCAGCTCCTTCGCGAGGATAGCCCGGGCATCTCCAAGTGGCACGGCAAGCCTGCGCCAATCAAGGCGTACTTGATCGGCCAACGTGCATGCATGTTGAATCATCCACCTAGGTACCATGTGTACATATGTGTGTGTACTGTGTGTACGTACGTTTTATGCTCAGTGCCCAGCTCCTGCTATATATATATATATATATATATATATGTAGCATCTGCTGTTTTATCTGTGTTGTGGTTTGCCATGTATATATAAATGGCGGTGAGATTTTTGCTTCTATTTTCTTAGATTTTTTTGCCTTTAATTTAGTTCTTTCTTCATCAGAAATTTCACTACCAAGTTCTTTCTTATGCGGTCCTTTTTGTTCCATCCATCCATCCATCAATTTCCGGGCTATTTTATGTTGTTTCAGTGGTGAAGATTCCTTCCCCCCCCCCCAACTTCTTTCATTAATTTCTTACCAGAGTTATAGTGTTTGAAGGGATAGAAATCTTTCTGGTGGAGGTTTGGGGTTCAAATCAAAGCAGGAAATTGGTTTAATTTGAAACCTTAACAAGAAATCCTTCATTTGATTCTTTCAATTCTGAGCTAAATGCGAATTAAATTTTATGATATGTAATTAATTGTTGGTATGATCATTTGAATAAATTTTTCTTTCTATCTTTCTTTTTTCCGTCTTGTTAATTGGGTTATCGGACAGTTGAAAATATATTAATCTCGATGAGTTGATAATCATAATAGACTCTATATATGTAAAGAAAGTTCTCGTGCATAGCTTATGTGTGAAGGAATGTGGAGTGCCCCACCATTGTACAGAAACATGGTAACTTTGGTCTCTCTAGATGAAACGTGATTTGGGTCTTCTCCATCCATCCCTAAAATTTAGAGTAAATAAAAGGACGTGAAGGAAAAGAATGTTAAATTAATGTGAATGACCCAAAAAAATTGGCAGATTATAAAAAAATACTTAATTTGAATTTTAAATGTAAAAATTTTTTTACTAAAGCAAACAAAAAATATGTTCCCTTTTTATGTGGCTTCTTAGCCTGAAAATTAGTTGCATTACATTAAACTCAACTATAGTGATTGAAGATCGTCAATTATAAAGACACTCGTCTCCAAGACCCAATTCACAGGGAAAATAAAATCATTTGCATTATAAAAATATATAACTTAATTAGGGAGTTGATATTAATCTTAAATGTAGAAGATATTTCTAGTTTTTATCAGCTTCTCCCCAAAATAACCCGGTTAATGCTCGTTCAGTAAAAATCAAGTAAAAGAAAGAGTACAAGTGATAAGAAGGATGGCTACAGTGTTTTAGGAAAAAAACATAGTATTGTATTAAGTAACATTTTTAATTTAATCAAATTAGATAGATAGGTTCTATATTTACGACCGTGGAGTATTATATGAAGGATGGATTAGAATTTTGATCCTCTGATTTGACCTAAATACTTCTGTTAAAACATGGTTTAAAGTGTCATCATCCAACGTTAATCCCTAATGTTTCTGTTCTATTAAAATATGCTAAACAGCATTGGGATACTCCCTCTAGATCTCCCTCCTCCAACATTCTCGGACGTGTCGTGAGGAAGATGATGATGCATGTCTAGCAAGTGACGCGGGCATTTTAACAGAAGAGAAAACTTACATCTAATTACAATGTGAGTATGTATATGTATATATCATATGAGTTTGATATCTTAACGTTACCCTGCTTTTCAAGTAAATCGGATCATAAATAGTAATATGTGCTTCAATTGAACTGTACGTGTACGCGTCTCCATGCATTTTACATGCATGCCTCTCTCAATTTTACTATATGATGCAGAAGCATTCTGCTTCTCTTTTCGTTTTTTTAGTTTAATACATTGTATGTCATAGGAGTTGGGCAAACCTATGATTAGGGTCTAACGCAACCCTCTTATTTGGGAGTGAGACTGACCATAAAACATGAGTGAAGTTTTATTGCACTGTTCTAAGACACTGTATGTCATAGGAGTTGGGCAAACCTATGATTAGGGCCTAACGCAACCCTCTTATTCGGGGGTGATACTGACCATAAAACATGAGTGAAGTTTTATTGCACTGTTCTAAGACCAACAACACTAGATGATAGTTAATGATATGCTTTAAAGGATAACGGATAATATGAGTGTAAGGGCGGGTTAGCAGAGATGAGGAATGTTGACATGGATATATGTTTATACAAGAAAATCAAAGATTTATCATGAATATGTATGGAAAAGAGTTACAATGCCGTTTGTTGAAGAGAAAATGGTATAAGATCGTTAGAAATGATTCAGACATGTTTAAAGAAAGTCATTAAGGATGGTTAATCAAACAATGTAATATCCCATTAAAAATTTACAAAAAAATTGAATAGAACTCTGAACAAAGTTATTGAACCTGATCTTTTGGTTAACAATGTTTTTAAAAAATTTGATTGTTGATAAAGTACAAGAACATCATGCGATCAATGACAATTATATAACTGCTGGGTTAGTTTTATTGTAGATTGATAGTTGGTCAGTTTTAGTAGAGGGTGGGTCTGAGTGTGTGTGCGCGCGCGCGCTAGTGTGAATCTATCTTGGATTTCTTTATAGTTATGGTGCTTAAAGGGTGACCTAAAGTATAAAGTGTGGATATTGGTGAGATATGTTTGGGAAAGGGTAGCATGTGTGCTCTGTTTTTGTGTTGTTCATGCTCTGTTTTTGTGTTGTTCATGCTCTGTTTCTGATTAAGAGTGATGATAGAATGCAGACAAATGTGAAGATGCAGTGGTGAGAAGGGCTGGTGGCCGAAGGTGAGAAGGAGTTGTTAATGCAAGTAGTGACGGTTGTTAATATAGCTGGTAAGATTGTCAATAACAACTGAATGTCCTAAGGAAATATAGCAGCTAAAGTTGTTAATGTATGGGGTGAAGTTGTTAATAGCAAGTGTATGGTGCAGGTGGTAGTTCCTAATGGCAAGCTTGTCTACGAAAAATCTAGTATGCTTTGTTCATACAGGAGGAAAATTTGTGAGAAATGAAGTGGTTGGTTTAACGTATGTTGGGGGAATTGTTAGATCAAGAATTATAAAAGAAGGTTTAAGTTATGAAGAGTTGAAAACAATGGTAGCATTAATTATTGGAAAAGACAGCAACAATGTTGTGATAAATTTCACCTTGACATTTGATACAAGCACATCCGTGGACCTTGTAGATGATGAAAGTGGGGATCTATATGTAAATGAAGGTTGGATACGTTGATACTCATATGGTCTCATATCAACCATCATTTATCCAAGTTACAATGCCTATGTAAATTATGTTTTCACTTGTACACAGCAACCTATGTAAAAATTGTATATGAAGTTATCATATTATGCTTGGGTTATTATCATTATTTTCATAGGTATGCACATGGTGTTGTCATTAGCAGCACATGGTATTGTCATTAGCAGCACATGGTGTTATCATTATATCACATGGTGTTGTCATTAGCAGCACATGTTGTTGTCATGACCAGTGCATGCCGATACTCATAAAGACATGATGTCGTCAACACCAGCGCATGTTATTGTCAACATCGGCGCATGGTGTTGTCAATAAAAAATCGTCCTCATGTTGTCAACACCAGCATATGGGGTTGTCAATAACAACATCAACGCATGGGGTTGTCATTAGCAGCATATGGTGTTGTCATTATTAGCGCATGGTGTTGTCGATATAAAGACCACATGTTGTCTACACCAGACTGTTGTCATTATTAAAAACTACTCATAACCTGGACATTATACATTTATAGTTGTCAAATAATTGTCATTGATTAAATATGGAATTACATAATTTTTTGTACAAATAATTGTCAATGAAAGGTTTGTTAAGAGTATTATATAGTAAGTTATGATTTACAATGGTCTTGCTGAATCTGAGAGAATTACAAAGAACTGTAGGGAAATAGCTGGAAAGTGATTTATGGGTGTTTGCAAAATACATCAGTAGAGTGCTTGGAAGGTTGTCTTCTCCAAGGACACATAATTCCATGAACATGCGACTCAAGATAAAAAATGATGATCCTGCAAAAGAGAAGATTCAGATTATGTCAAAATATGATGAATACAAATCTAAACAAAACAAAGTCAGTGTTCCTATATTTAACACAAACTGAAACATTATGGCAGTTTTATAGCTCTCTACCACATTTTTATTCACATCTTAGCTTAACAAAAACTGTAAAATAATCATTAGGTGTACAGATTCCACGCAACACCAGAATTCTAGCCATTGCAATGCTCTTTTGGGTTGAGAATGAGACTTAGAATTAAATTGGTGAGAATGAAACACATCTCAACAATATCCACACTTCATACTTTGTATTCCACTAGGTCACCATTCAAGCATCATAACTATAAAGAAATCCAATAGAAAATCACATTAATACCCACACACTCAGCCCCAACCTCTACTAAAACTGACCAACTATCAATCTACAATAAAACTAACCCAACGGTCATATAGTTGTCATTGACAACCTAGGCAGCCATATTGACAACTGTCGTGCCCTCTATTGACAACATTATCTGCTACATTTTACCATTCCATCCCAGCTCTTCACACACCTCCATTCTCACCTCCATCTTCATTACATCACCATTTTTTCAGACACACACCACACAAAACACAAAAACAGAGCACACAACATCCTATTTAACACAAAAAAAATTGTTATAGAAATGAATACCTATATGTTAGGTTATGATGCTTTGAACCGTGAAATCATTATGTCTTTTTCACTCTAACTGTCTTTTTATCCTTCCATTCGCATATATAGACCAGCATTTTCAACGGCAACAGAAGGAAGAAAAAACAGACAGACAACCAGAGAATCAACTATTTGAAGAAGAAAACTTCAAACAGAGTCCAACATGTTAACCTCCAGCTGAATGGTAACTTTTGGGCGTATCGCATAGGAGAGGATGGAACGAAAAGAGGGCTCAGAGCTGCGAACGACGTGCAAGAGCTCGACCCTTGGAGCCGCAGAAGGTTGCGAGGGGCCGAGAAGCGCTGATTCGAGTGTGGCTAGGAGTTCCTTCGGAGTGACCATTGAGCTAAGCACAATGAAATGGAGATGGAGAGCAGTAGATGAAACCCTAGCAAAGCAAGCTGTTAGCTTTTCAAGCATCAACGGCACAATTGTCTTTTCCCTTCTGAAATTAATTCCCCACTGGTACCTTGGGACTAGTGGCTAAATATTTTAAAATCTGGGATCATTTGATAAATATGTGTGCTATATGGGACCACACAATAAATTTCCCAATTATAAATAATGCCAAGTAGGATTTTATATATCTTCACTCATTTGACATAGCGATTTCCGTACAGTATCTTAACATTAATAAATCTATCTGTTCATTTAAATTCAAATATTATTTTAGTTTAATTCCTTAAATTTAAAAATTGTATTCTATTTATTTATCTTGTTAGTTTTATTTCAAGGAAAATGATTACTCAACAAATTTAAATTACCATGCAATTAAATGATGTCAAAGTATACTTAAATATCAATCATTTAATATATTTATTTTTATATTTTAAAATTTAAATATGTTTTATCAACATATAATTGTAAAATCACTGTTTAAATTTGTTGAGTCAGCATTTTCCCTTAAATGAAATTAATTGTGTTAAAGATAAAGAATTAAAAGTGTATTTCTTAACTTGAAATATTAAATCGAAACTTTATGCAAGTTTGAATGTACACATTAACAAAAAAAATAAGATATTCATTTTGACGAGCGAACCGTTAGTCGTCTTTGGTCCGCGTCAAAGATTTTATCCGAATTAATGTAGTATAGCACCAATCCGGGTCGTATTCACTTTGAGGAGCCGAAAAACGAAATAAAATCCTAGTAATTAAATGCAAATAACGTAGATTGAAAATTAATTGGAGAAATTTTTATGCGAATGCTATGAATTAAACTAAAATTAAAATACTTCTTTTTGGTATTTTTTAAATATGAAAACAAGTGAAACAAATGGAGATAAATGAAGTGCGAATAACGATGATGGAAATCAATTCTCCAACTTAACAACACATGCAATCATCACTTCAATAGATATGGAAACTAAAATAATGAATTAAGAATTATAATTAAGCTTTAATCCAACAACCGAACCACCTCGAATTTCCACAAAATATTTTCCAAATTTCCAATTTACTAACTGCCACTAGAATAGTAAAGATGAATTAAGGATAATAAAACCACTACTTAATTGTAACTCTTAAATTCAAATAATAGAATTAAAGCTAGCAAAAGATTATTTGATCCAAGATTCTAAGTCACCTTAGAAAGTAACAAAATATTCACTCTAAATTCAATACAATGTGATACCACACCATTATACTTGAAATTAAAGCTATAATCAGTCCAATATCAATTGTCAAACTTTCAGTCACAATAATCTCCAAAATGAATAATGTTAAACAATTGAAATTGTTCCAATAATTAGAGAAACTTTTCTAAGACCTAGGGATTGTTAAACAATTATTGGGTAGGAAACTAAAACAACTAAAAACTCCCCTTTGAAGACTCAAGTTCATGCCATTATTGAATTAGAGAATTAAGGAGTTAGCCAAGCTTTGTCATCAATGATTCCAGAATTCCAAACGCTACTGCCATCACCTGTGAGACGGATAAAGGACGAGAACGCTCTCCTTGTGGACCAAAAATGGCTGCACAGTGACGCGAGGGAGAAAGAGCTTCGTCGCGTCCCGGAGGTGGGTGAATTGATTGGGTGATTGAATTATTCCCAGGACCCAGCGTGTGGCCGCCGCTTCTTGATTGTGTTTTTTTTTAATTCTGTGCGACGTCTCCTCCTCCTCTTTGTGAGGGTTTTTTTTTTTTTGCCAAGGAATAACTGAAGTGGGGTGGTATGTGAAATGATGATAAGTCCATTGGACTTCCAAGTGGCCCTTTGTGTTGGGTGAGCTAATATTGGGGCAGCCCAAAATGAATGAATGGACTCATCAGGAGGTGTGTTGAATGGTTGATATAAAAGGTCAACCCTGCCTTGGACATGCAGCAGCTTCCCAGGGCCAGCTGTCCCTCCCATCGAGGAGCCCGCACAAATCAGCGAGGGGATTAGTCACTGCTGCCGGCGGTGGATACCCTGGGTAATACCCTTACCTAAAAAAAAAAAGGTCCTTTTGTCATGTATCAAGAAAAAAAAGGTCCTTTTGTCTTCCTCCAATGGTGGCGTGAATTTGATGGATGAAAAGTGCAATCAGAGGCATCATACATAAACTTGACACATATGGTAAAGAACGGATCCAACTCCCATAAGAAGGTGAGTTCGATTCACTCTGCCGTCATGAGAACTCCTTTGATAGGCAATCTCGTAAGTCCTTGTAAGTGCTCAAATAACCCTGGGGTTAGACCCTGGCCTTGGTGGGGGACCGGTGCCGAACCCACCTAAACTTTTTTTTGTATAAAAAAAATATATATGTATATAACAATGACATGAAACAATCAAAAATAATATAATATGGTGTATAATATAATATAATAAAATGGAAAGAAAATAAAATAAAACAAATTAAATTATGAATTTGATCCTTCTCTAATATTAAATTTTTCTCTCTCTCTTTTTAATTTATCTTTTGATTTCAATTTCTTTCAAAAATATCTTTAATTGGCTTTGATTTCTTATATTCATAATTAATGCAATTAACCACAATAAAAGTCTAATAATAACACTAAAATCCCTTAAAATGTCACAAATTCACTTGATAAAATATGATTATTTCATACTGTTAAATTTAAATTTTGAAATATCATTAGGTCATATGCAACCCAAAGTTACGAGGTTTTATATAAATAAACCAAGATAAAATAATCTCTAAATCCATAAAAATCATCTCAAAATTCATAAAAACCATTTTAAAATCCGTAAATTCTTCTTGAATTCCGTAAATTCTTCTTGAAAACGGTAAACTCCTTTCTTCCAATGAATTTTCAAACACACCTATTAGCACCTCGCAATTTATTTTCCTTCTCATCGATTCCACCATGTGCTTTTCTTCCTTTCTCTCTTTTACCTGATTAAATCTATGCTCATTTTAGTTTTTAATCTCAACAATTTACAAAAAATTAGTCTAAATATATTTTAAATTTAATTTATTGAAATCAAAATCATAAACGCTTGTGATACGAAGAATTAAAATTTTATGAAATTATTAAATATAACCAAAGTAGAAAAATAACGTAAATTTAAAAGCCGAGATAGATGATACCAAATGGTGACATGGACTTATAGGGTGTGTTTGGTTGGAAGAGAGGGGATGGAATGGAAGGGAAAATGATCCCCTCCCCTCATTTGGTTTACAAATTTGGAGGGGAGGGGAGCTAAAATTTACCTTCCCCTCCCCTCCCCTCAATTACCCCTATTTTGACTCCCCTCCAAATTGAGGTTTTTTGAGGGGAGCCAAATTTTAAGACAACTATACCCTTGCACATTTTTATTATTCCATTAATACCCTTTAAGAAATAAATTATTTTAATTAATAAATATTTTGTAATAAAATAAAAATAAATGAAAATATAATTTAATCAATTTATATTATTATAAAATTGATTAAAAATTATATAATTGTAATTAAAAATATATTATAAAAATTAATTAAATATTTTTAAAAATAAAATATTAATGAAAAGCCTATTTTAAAATAAATCTCCTTAAATTAATTAGAAATAAAAATTAAATAATTATGATCAATAATATATAATGCATATTAATAAAAAAATATTAACTACCATGTAAGGGTATAATGGTAAATTAATCATTACATCCCCTCCCTTTCTCTTTTAAACCAAACATAAAATTCATTCCTTTCCCTCCCCTCCAACATAATTAAATAGGGTAACATTAAACCCTTCCATCCATCCCCTCCCATCCCCTCCATCAAGTCAAACATAGCCATGAGGGAACCGATGCGAAAGTAATAGACCCGCCAACGTGAAAAACGCCGGCCACACTGTTTGCTGCCACGTAGCCAATGTCCTAACAAAAAATTTTACTTTACCATTAACTTTTAGCATAAATGAGAGAGATATTTCAGAAACATATCATGAAATGGTGCTGACAAAGGGTGAAAGACTGGTCACACTAGTACCGTACCAGTACCAGTACCATTTGTCGTTTCTTTTGACCTCTAGCTTAACTCGTGAACAATGTAGAATATTGGATTTTTATTATTAAATCAACCAAAAGCAAAATTATTTCATAAGTAACCAATAATTAATTATGTTCATTATTTTAAACTCCAACCAAATTAAAACACAATCTCACAATCTTGTTAATTAGGCATGAAGATGATAACGTGTACTAAGATTTTTTTTTAACCATATGTAGAACAAGATTAAGAACACCCACATCGAGACACAGATGCAGATAATGCTGTGAAAGGTATTAAATAATAAATATACATACATATAAAAAAGAATGAAGTATATATCATTCATGGGCAAGCAGATTAATCGGGACACCTCCGAAAATGATGACGCAGTAATGTGCAATACGCGGAAGATAATATGTGTGTGTGTGTTTGTATTAGGGGTGTAAAAACACCGTGTAAACATAGATAAAACTTATATTATATATTTACTAAGTATATTATAAATCATATTAAAAATATCTTCTACCACTAGTTCAAATGAGCATAATAAAAAAAATGTCATGCTTCTCCCTCCAAGTTGTCTTGAACTGGAATGAGTGCACTTGATAATGTGTGTGTTTGGAAATTCGTTGGAAGAAATGAATTTAGGATTCCGAGAAGAATTTACGGATTTTGAGATAAATTTATCTCAAAAATTTAAATTTTGAGATAAATTATATTACCACTTTCCTAGTTTCTTTTACAGAGATAAATGTATCTTTTCAATGTTTTCATTATAATTCAAAATTTTCCAGATTAAAATTTAGCAATTTGAATGCTTTCCTTTAGCTGATCCTTTCTTCTTTAGGTGTATAATATATATTAGACGATATCTAATTATAGTCGGGGTGTATTTTGAGAGAAAAAATAGTTAAATATAAGAGGCAAAGGTGAATAGCGTCTTACATTTACAGCTAAATCTAATTTCTAACGAGCTCTTAATAATAAAAACAGGAGGTAATAAAATGCTTTTTGACACATATGCCAATTAAAATAGTTAGATATGTCATCACCAGTATCACCCATTCAAAACTCTAATGTCATACTCCCTTCCCGCTTCGCTCCTTTTAACAATATATATACATCTCCATTCAGTAGACATCTTTATCAAGCAATGAGTGTTTTGTCCAGGCTTGCATCAACGTGACTTTAAAATACTAAGTCAAACGGGCTCAATCCTTATTATGTGGCACCAACCAACAATTAGTATTGGTTTTTTTATGAGTCAATTGCTAGTTTTTAAGAAGTATAAAATATTTTTTTGCATGTATGCCCACATTTAATAAGTGTATCATAAAATTATTTAAAATTAAATCTGAAACTTTTAATATATCTTCACAGTGAGGATAATTTAGGCAATTGATTTGATAAATCACTTTCAGTTTAATAAATAGAAACCTTATTTCTTTTGTTAAGTTCAAGTAACTCAGATGGAAATAACCTTTTCGACAGGTGTTTGTGAGCTTTGATGGGCTTCGAACTCTAGCGTTGTTCACGTTGCCGTACATACTGAATTATTTCTGACACATCCGATAACCACGTAAATGCCAACACATGCTTATCGTGACAGGTGTCACAAAAAGAAGAGCCACATCATGACAAGTTGTTTTCATCGCTCTGAATGTTTTGTAGTTCATTTAGTGGTGAGAAACGGGCCGACCCGTCCCACCTACGGGTTGCCAATTTGGCAGCCCGGACCCGTGGCACGTCAGCCCGTCACTTTTTTATTTTTTAAAAAAATTTATTTTTTATTTTTTTTGAAAAAATAATACAACAAATGTATATAAATTTTATGAAACCCATTTGATTTTTAGGATGAAAAATATAATACATCTCTAAAAAATATAATCAACGATTTTTAAATTACAAAAACATAATACATAATCAACAATCTCCAAGGTAAGTATGTATTTAAAATGAAATAATAAGGTTTAAAACAATATTTAAAACTATTGAAACATCATCTTCTTCATACTAAAAATATAAAAGGTATATTTTTAAAAAAATTAAAAAAAATAAAAAACGGGCTCAACCCGTTTGACCCGTTTTTTAACGGGCCGCCCCTACTCAACTCGCGGGTTGGCAGGCTCAACCTGTGGGCTGAGCCCATATTACCGGCGTTATTCATCGTGCAATTTTACTCCCACCAATTTACTACGTTAGACACACCTGATCAAAGTAATTCAAAGTCCTAAACTCTTAATCATAAAAATCACTAGTGATAATTCGAATGATTTCTCATGTGTCTCTGCCAAAAGTGCCCTTGATCCTCTCTCACCTTTCTAGATCATGTCTTAAGTGCATTCATCAAAATTACATGAATTTCTTCTTAAAGCTTCCAAATTTAATTGATAAAAGTAGCATGGAAATTAATGTTTGCTTACATTTTTTTTTATAAAACTGCTGTTTAAAATAATTTTATAAAAGCAAACAAAAGAACTTGTTTTTAGAATATTTTTTAAATAAATTACTTTTGAAGAATAATATAATATATTGAGACGTGAAATTTTAATGGGGGTTTAAACTCTTAAATGGAGAAGAAGCTCCCAGATGGAGTATAAAAGAGTTTCCCAATTTTCTCAAATAGAAATTAAAAAAACTCAAAAACAAAAAAAGCTTTTTTTATTTTTAGTTTTTTAAAGCAAGTTTATGTTTTTACTTAACACCAAACAAGTTTTTTATTTTGTTATTTTTAAAACAAGACATACTGTTTTCGAAAAGGAAACGAACAAAACCAAGTTACAAAAAAACTTGCAACGGCAAAAAAAAAATGTCTTCTCCACGCGTTAACGTTGGGAAGATTTAATTAAATGATCTGATATTTTGAAAAATACACCAAGCTACTTTTTTTTGGGCCATGGAATACACCTAGCTACTTAAATGCGATGCATATCATTTAATAATTTCTCGATCCGTCTGTGTTCATAAAGGGTTACTTTTGATTAAAAAAAATAAACTTTGTTATAAATATCATATTTTGTGGATGTTTACACAACCTTAGCTTCTCGTATAGCGCACTCTATGTATCTTTCTCATGAATTTAACGGTTTTTATTTAATGATGCAATAGTTATATGTTAAGTACTCATAAAAAATTCATCATGTTATTTATTCAGTGTAACTCTTGGTTAGAGCTAGAGACACACATTAGTAGAAAAATTGTTGTTTTAGACTGCATTGAGAAAGCCTTTTAAACTGCACATATTAGTGGTGGTTTACAAACTGTTGTAAATTCATTGCACTTGATAATGTGTGTGTTTAAAAATTTGTTGGGAGAAAAAAGTTTACGGATTTCAAGAAAAATTTATAGAATGCAAGAAGAATTTAGAGTTTAAATGGAAGCTATTTTGAAAATAGCTTTTACAGATTCTAAGGTAAAATCTAGGTTTTAAAGAATAGGTTTTGGAAAATAGCTTTTACAGATTCCAAGACAAAATATATGTTTTGAAAAATGATTTATGTTTGGAAAGTTATTAGCCTTTACAGATTATGAGGCAAAATAGATAGGAAAGGGGAAAGATAAATAATGAAAAGTATGAAAGATGAAAGAGAATAGGGTTGGGAATGCGAGCCAACCCGCGGGTTGTGGGCTGGCCCGCTCGGGTTGGCGGGCTGGGCGGGCCATCTCACCAACCATCTTCCCTATTGGGAGGCTGGGGTTCCCCAACCCGAGCCCACCAACCAGCCAAAAATATTTTTTATTTTATTTTTTATAAAAAAATAATTTTTCCTATTTTTTACTCAATTTTTTTACAAGATTGTATATTTTCATGATTCTCTTTCCAAACTTATCAATAAGTGTTCACTAATCTCCTGAAATTAGAATTTAATATTCCTTTGTAAAAAATATTGGGATTGAAAAAAAGAAAAAAATACATATAAAATAATTTTTTAAAAAAAAATAAAAAAGAGCGGGTTAAGTGGGCTGACCTGCCAACCCGCGGGCTCACCTTGGATGCCAGCCCGAGCCAGCCAATTTTGGCGGGTTGGGCCCTCCCAACCCTAAAAGAGAATGAAGGCAAAAAGTAGGAAAGAGGAAAGATAAGGAAAGAAAAAAGTAGGAAAGAGGAAAAAGATGGAAAAGGTAGGAAAAAGAAAATTTAGGTTTCAAATCGAGATTTTGTAACCAAAATAGCTTTTTTGAAAAAAAATTTGTGCTTAAATAAAATCTAAATTTTTTTGGGAATAGCTTCTAAATGGAGAACCAATGCCCAAGTAATAGACCCGCCAAAGTGAAAAACGCCGGCCACACTGTTTGCTGTCACGTAGCCCAGTCCAAACAAAATTTTTTTAGTTTACATAAACTTTTAGCATAAAATGAGAGAGATATTTCGCCAACATATCATGAAATGGTGCTGAGATACACACTAATTACAAAAATCGAACTTAAAGATTTGTCATAATCTTTATGATTTAAATAAATAGATCCCATATTACATCTTAATTAAATATAATATTAGGATCTAATGTTTCCATTTCTAACGAGACAGTGAGTAATGGTTTTATAACTGCCACAAATATATTTTGTTGCGATAATTTATCACCCAATGTGGCAAGAAGTGGGATTTTAAATTTTAAATCAATTTGTGGCAGTTTATAAACCGCTTCAACATTTTAACTGGAAAATTTAATTTTTTATGGCCACTTAAAATTTTTAACGGCAAATGTAATTTCATATGCTAATAATTTGGTAGCAGTTTATATATTTTTAAAGTATTACAATTTAGTAGTGGTTTTAAACCACTACAACTTTATTCACAAAAAGTTTGAATTGTTCTTTTTATTAGTAGTGGTTTACAAACTGTTGTAAATTCCTGCCTATTTCCCATTTTCACCTTTGCAGCGTTTTCATTATAAATGCGGCAAAATTATTAGCGATCTTTTCTATGTGCATAGCGATTCAATGAAATCACCGCAAAGTTGCTTGCCATAGTGAATTTTTCAACCATTTTACTAACCAAAGAGTATTAGGATTAAATTTTACCAAAAACTACTAGTAAAATTAAATTAGGTAGAGACCATATCTTTCCCTGATAGTGATAGCATGGCCTGATCACGTGGCGACCGTGACCAAGGGCAATAGCTGTCGGGCTCACTGTCAATTTTTTTTTTGACCAACGGCTCACTGTCAAATTTGTATAATGTACACTTTAATGAGTTTATATAATCACGTATAAGATTATCAACACTTCCTGTGTTACAGACTGTTCGCTTAAACCTTTGAATCTGATGAATTATTGAGCAGAAAAAGAATCTGATGAGTTAGACACACGCGTGGGCACTTGGTATTGGCTTTCAACAAATTTAATCTTATTAATTTTTTTAGTTATAATAGAAAGGAAATGACGGACAAAAGATAGAAAGCTAGTAGACTCTGTGTAATGGGGCTCACGACACACTTTGCATTGTGAGCACCTCCTCCATTTATTAGTAACAGTAAATGTACTGTACAAATCAAATGGTGCCATCTGTGCAAGCAACAGAATATTCCAGAACGTAATTACAACTAGTGCTAATATATGATAAGGAATTAACCAGACAAGTAAACAGGAAAGTTAGTGCAAATACAACAATAGTTCTAACTATAATGAAACATGAACAAAATTACTTGAATTGATGGCGTTAAACTTAATGCACGGGGCGGCTTGTTGATTAATATGCTGAACTTATTTTTCTAATAATAAAAATTACTGTACTGCGTAAAATGCAGGAGGGGAGGGTAGGGCTTTGGATGTTAATGAGACACGTGGGGAAAGTTGACATGTGCGAACAAATACCTACTACGTGTACGTGGGAGATGATGAATGCTCCTAGGGATTGATGAGTGAGAGAAGGGTGAGTGACGTCAGTGAGTGAGGGAAGGGTGAGTGACGTCAGGATAAGACTTGAGAGGATTATTCTTTGAGCTGTGCCTATAAATAGGGCTCCCAGGAAGTCGAATCGCCACGAACTCGCACCACCAAAATTGGAGGAGCCCAACAACAGAGAGAGAGAGAGATTCAGAATGCCGAACCTGTCGGCCTATCGTGTTTACGCCAGCACTCTGAGCTCGGTTGAGAATCTCCCAATGCGAACCTCGAGAAAGAAATACACATCGCTCTGGCCTTCGCCAGAGATTACGATAATGGAGGGAATTACCAGGCAGGGAAATTCTTCGCCTATTTCGATACAGGCAAGTTAACGCCGGAAGTGATCAGAGATCTCAAGGACAGAGCCGCCACCACTTCAGTCAAGGTCTTCTTGAGCATCGGAGGCCGTAACTCCAAATTCCCATTTGCCGTCAATTCTGCTGATGAGTCCACCTGGGTCAAAAACGCCGTCGAGTCTCTCAGCAAAATCGTCAAGGATTACCATATTGACGGCATCGACTTCTACTACGAGCACATCAAGCCTGACGCGATGCGTCAGTTTGCCAAGTCGATACGGGAAGTCATATGGCAGCTGAAGGACAACGAGGCCATCACAAGAGCTTCCATCACTGTATCATCCCCTCTCAGCAGCAAGTACTACGACCTGTACAAGCAAAACGATAAGCTTTTTGACCATGTTGTGTACCAGTCCCACACTGAGCAGTCTCCCATTTCCACTTTTACAGCTCTTGCCCATGCCTTCGACAATCTCTCTACCCGTTATCCCAAAGAGAAGATCTTTGCCGGCCACAGCGACGTCCGCCCCGCCGACTGGACCAACGTTCCACCCCCTATCTTCCTCGGCGCCGTCCCTCAGCTCCTTGGCAATGGGCTCCATGGCATCTCCAAGTGGATCGTCACCCCTGATGATTATAACCCTGAGAAGCTCGCAGGGAATTAAGCCTGAGAATTTAGTGGGGTGCGTGATCAGGCTAACATGCATGCATGTTTAATCATCCACCTAGCTACCCCATATATATATATATATATATATATGTGTGTATGTCTGTGTGTGTGCGCGCGTGTCTTCATACGTACATTTCGTGGTCTGTGTCCAGCTCTAGCTGTTTTATTTGTGTTTTTGTGACGCTTTGGTCTGCCTTAGTTCCCTTTCAAATAAGCCTGCTCCGTGCAGTCAGCGTTCGTCTAGATGTGTCTTGTATATGTTTCGTTCCCATATATATATATATAAGTGTATGAGTCGTGTAATCAATAAAAGTTGCTTTGCGTGTGCTTATTATATATGTTGAGTTGTTATTGTTACATGATTTTTTCCTTTTTATCACTCTTGTTCCCTCCCTATATGCAATATCTGTCTTGTGTGTGTGTGTGTTCTTCCATTCAAGTGTGTCTTATTATTTCATGTCAACCAAGTTCTGATATCAAAATTCATCTTCCTACGGCCAGTTTATATATAGATGAAGAAGAACAACAATAGTCGTCACAACATATATATATATATATATATAGATAATCTTAATTCCAGTCTGTTTTGTTTGCGTTGCGTTGTGTGTGTGTGTTTGAGAACTTAGTTGCTATGCATGCACCAGATTACTAAGATGTTTGATCAATATTGTTCTTGTTTGGAAAAGTTTATTTACTCGCTAAAAGCATGTTCAACAGTGTTTTTATGTAGAACGAGATAATCTACTTTATATATTTACATCGGCCTGCGTAAAAGTACTTTTGTATCGCGTTTCCAACCGGTTATACTACTTCACATTTTTAATATATGAGTTAATTTTTTAATAAGATTATAATATACACACAGCAGCTAAATTAATGTTTGACCAGTTAATACTCTTAACAAATGTTTCTTGAGCGTCGATCTGCTTTTCATATGGCACGTTCGTGGACAAAAATGAGGGGAAGCTTGGTCGTTGTTTATGAGGGAAAATGAGTAACAAAATTATTTACAGCTGTTGATAAATGCAACAAATACAATAATCGTGATCCTTGCGTGGCGCCCAAGATTCCAGCGCCCATCATTTTTCCGACGGAGTTAGCGTTTCCGCCGGTGAACTTTTCAACGTAATTTCCGTCGGAAAATGAATGCTGTTTATTTTTGTGGTGAGATAAATGGGTCCATGGAGAAGTATTTTTACTATTTACGAGATAAATGTATGAATCTTATTTTGCGAAATAACACTATTTAACGTGTTTTTTGGGTTGAGAAACTTTCCCAAACACCCTATTAATGATTCAGACTCGTTATGTTTGGTTTGAGGGGAAAAGGAAGGGATGGAGAGGAGGAAATGGGAAGGGATGGAATGGTATAAGGTTACGCCGTTTAGTTTAGTTAGAGGGGAAGAAGGGGAGAATTTTTAAGGATCTTTTATTTGGTTCAGAAGGGAAAGGGAGTGAAATTAATAATTAATTTACTATTTTACCGTTATATGTTGATTTATATTTATTTACTTATACAATTTATTTAAATTAGTTTTCACTCATCAAAATTAATCACTCATTCTATCTAATAAAGTAAAACAATTATTAAGATACTTCTCTCATATAATTTATTTAAATAATTAAAAAATAGGATTTATATGTAGTTTAGTTTCACAATACTTAATTTATTCTTAACTTGCCACCTTAATCCAACTTGTAACTAGTAAGACGTCCGAAGAGTAAAGGAAGAAAAAAGTGTTGGCTAACTGAATTGCTTCTAGAAAGAAGAGGAAAACGTTGAGAAGTGATGCGTTTTAACTTACTAGGGGTATAGATGGGAATATAATAAAATTGATGGAGGTATAACAGTCATAAATTTTGACTTCCTTTAAAAAAATCCCAATTTAGCGGGAATCAAAATAAGGAGAGGGGAGGGAATGAGGGGACATATTTTGGGTCTCTCCCCTCCAAAATTTTAAGTCAAACAAGTGGAGGGATTCATTTTTCTTCCTCCTCCATCCCTTCCCCCAACCAAACAAGCCCTTGGACTGTTTATGTAAACGATTGATTTGATTTGAGGCGTATAATTTTCTCTCGTGCATTATCAGTCCAAATTATTGATTGAGAAACGAGGTACAAAGGCCGCTTAGGGTGATAAGAGAATCAGCTTTTATGTTTTTACTCATGTGTAAGGGAAAAAAAATTGGTTGAGTCATTATTTTTTAGCAAAAAAAAAACTTTGAAAGTGCAAAATGGAAGAGATAAAGATGAAGGGGACAAGGTACCGAGAGCACAGGTCTAACGTCTGAGCTAAAGATCAAGGGACACTCCAACATAAAAACCACACGCTAAATTCCAACCACTACCGGCCAAGTCTCCGTACGTTACGGAGACTTGGCCGGTAGTTGTTTGCAGTGTCCCTTCATCTTTAGCTCAGACCTCAGACCCAGACCCGTGCCTCCATACCTTGTCCCCTTCATCTTTATCTCTTCCATTTTGCACTTCCAAAGTTTTTTTTTGCTAAAAAATAATGACTCAAAAAAAAAATTTCCTTTTTGCCTACGCAGAGTGATATACTGATAACTTTTTTGCTAAAAAAAAGTTGAAGCATGCATGTTGTCACGGGGCCATTACCCTCTCCCCCAAAAGACGTCTTGTGAGGGTGTGCAGCGCACCCGTTTATATAGCCCAGCACCCTCCCGAGCCTCTCCGATGTGGGACTTGTGACATTCTCCCACAGCCATTCCGCGAGCGACCTCGCCGCGGGAGCCCACCGGCAACCTCACCGGCGTCCGGAGGGTCCACCCGCACCGTTACCCTCTCCCCATTACTCTCTCCCCGCCGACAGGGGCGTGCAGCGGGCGTGCGACGTGCGGATTCATCCCGAAGGCTCAGGGCTGGCTCTGATACCACTTGTCACGGGGCCATTACCCTCTCCCCCAAAAGACGTCTTGTGAGGGTGTGCAGCGCACCCGTTTATATAACCCAGCACCCTCCCGAGCCTCTCCGATGTGGGACTTGTGACAATGTGCACTAAGTAAAACAATTTATTTTTATTAAACTTTCTTTATGAAAGTTATTTTACATATTTTTTTTATAATGGTAATAATATTATGTTGATTAGAGAATATTTGATGATTTAGATTTTCGTTCAGTTTGAAGTTTTATTTGTAGAAGACTATAAAATTGTAGATGTGTTTTTATAACTATGATTTTTTATGTTAGATTTATTTTTTTACCTCAAGTATTTTAAGAATTTAGTTATATTTAAAAAGATATGATTTTTGATATATTGATATTTTGACTGAATAGTTGGTGATTAAATGGTTAAATTAATATTAGCAAAATTATTAGTTTTACTACTACATGATTTAAAATATATATTCGTATATATAGTTAAGTATATATTTCTAAAAAATTATAAATCAATTTTAAATGATATATTTATTTACAAAAGTTGTTTAAATAAATTATTTGAAATATTAGAGATATTTTGAAATTTTAAATCGATTTAGATTATTAAATAGATTAAGAGGTTATAATTTAAACAATGATTTTACCACCCAAATTAGTTGTAGACTAATGTGTAGTACTATTTAATTTTTGTAGACCGTTTATAGAAATTTGGTGTTAGGTGAGGATTTACATTGTCGTAATATTTTATTGCTTGGCAAGAGGTAACCAATTTTCTCTCTTTGTATTTGCTTATAACCTGTTTGTAAGTGATTTTAAATAATTAGAATTATGAAAAGTTCCATTGATATTCGAGTTGCATAATAAAACTATATTGTTAATAAAATTTATCTTGTAAAACCTATTTTCATTATGGAATAAAAAGGTCGTTTATATTTATAGTATGGTTTTATAATATTATAAATATTGCTTTGAGAACTTGTGAAATTGATCGTGATACATGATATATTTATTATTTGATGTTATAAGAGGGAGTAGTTGATGTTCATTTGATGGGAGATTATTTTAGAGGAAATAAGGAGGTATTTTCTTATAAAAAAAAAAGAAAATAATGTAATAGGCTATCAGGTGTACGCTAGTTAAACCTTTGGCCCAATTGTGTGTGATAAGGTAATGACACCCCACTATTATAGTAGAGGGGGAACCATGGTCCAGTCTTGTGTGTTATGAATTTTGGCCGGTCCATATCACTTGATTGAAAAAGCTTGAGATTTGTACTACCAGTTGCATGAGACAATACTAGCCTAGTACTGGGAAAACGGGCTCAGCCCGCGGGTTGAGCCCGCCAACCCGCGGGCTAGGGGCTGTTCAGGCTACCATTTTCAAACGGGCCAAACGGGCTAGGGCAGGTTGGCGGGCCAGCCCGCTTTTTTTTTTAATTTTTTTAAAAAATAATACTTTTATAGCTTTAATAGGAAGATGATGATATTTCAATGGCTTCAAATATTATTTTAAACCTTATTATTTATCTTAAATGCATACTTACTTTGAAGATTGTTGATTATATATTATGTTTTTGTATTATAAACATTGTTAATTATATTTTTTTTAGAAATGTATTGTATTTTTCTTCCGAAAAATCAAATAGACTTGGTAAATTTTAT
>JANTPZ010097539.1:0-33606 GCA_025593235.1 Vachellia pachyceras
GAATTTTTGAGTGTTTAATAACAAGAATCTGAATGAAATAATGCCTTGAGTCTTAGGTGTACAGTGTCATGCGAGCTCTCTCTCTCTCTCTCTCTCTCTCGTTTTATTTTGCATTGCATAACACTTTTTTCCTCTTATAACAAACCATGTCCAGCTCAAATACTAGTTTCTCAGATATTTTTTCCCTTTCAAAAAGGTAAAAAAATGAGGTTAAGATTTATTTTTGCTAAAAAAAATTTCACTCGAGTGATTAGCATCAGGAATTTTTTTTATGCAATGACACCCTGGAAGTTTTAAACATGAGCAATGTAGCTCCCAAAGTATAATCGTAGCAATTTTGGTTCACACCATTAACAAAGTTAATTTTGACCATTAATTGACTCAATAAGTTGACTAAATAACGGTCAAAATTAACTTTATTAACTAAGTGGGGCGGAATCGTTATATTTTATATTTTCAAATTCAAAAAAAGTTCCGCAGCACCTTGA
This sequence comes from Vachellia pachyceras, assembly GCA_025593235.1. Classification (NCBI taxonomy): domain Eukaryota; kingdom Viridiplantae; phylum Streptophyta; class Magnoliopsida; order Fabales; family Fabaceae; genus Vachellia; species Vachellia pachyceras. The sequence goes on from JANTPZ010097539.1 coordinate 489, forward strand.
GCCGAAAGGTAAGCAGTGGGCAATGATGCTCTCTGGAAAGAAAACGACGACTGCTCAACCATCTGAAGAAGAGGAAGATTTACTAGCTCAGAACTCGAAGAAAGTTAAGAATGGTGACAAATTCACATAAGGGAATGTGCTACAAGGACACTGGCCAGCGTTGGGGTCCAAGACTAGCACATATAAGGAAGGGGCTACTTCCTTCATAGACAAACTTAAGGGTGTTACAGGAGAGGATGAAGCGATGGAGCAAATAGAAGACGAAATGCTATCCGATGATACCATTTCTGAGAAGTCTCACGATAGTGGAGAAACAGAGAATACAGAACCAGTATGCATAACAGTAGAACTTCTCAAAGAAGATGAAGAGGAAACTTCATAAGGCTTGGAAAACAGCAGCTATTGTCAAATTACTGGGACGTCAAATTGGTTACAAATCTTTATTCCAAAGACTACAAGCTATGTGGGCGAAGAGTGGAATACTTAATGTTATCAATATTAGCCATGGGTATTTTGTTGTGAAGTTCTCCAGCAAAGAGGACGTCATCAATGCAATGACAGGAGGACCATGGATGCTTTTTGATCACTACTTGACAGTTCAACTATGGGAGCCTGGTTTTAAGCCTCATAGAGCTGAGATCAACAAAGTAGCAATATGGGTTCGGATTCCAAAGTTACCAATGGAGTATTATGACGAAAAAGCTCTAACGTATATAGGGAATAGGATTGGTAAAACGTTGAAGGTTGATATGAATACCTCGTGTCAGCTGCGTGGACATTTTGCTAGAATTTGTGTTTTGGTGGAGCTGGGCAAACAGCTGATGTCGGGCTTCAATCTGGATGGAGAGGAGCATTATCTGGAATACGAAGGACTACATCAGTTATGCACAAAATGTGGAATTCACAGGCATCGGCAAGATGCATGCCAGATAACGACTCCTTCAATGAATGCAGATGAAAGAATGAGGAAAAATGAAGTCAATAATGAGCAGGGTAGGGTGCTACCTATCGAATAGTGGAAAGTAGTTGAGAAGAGACGTTATCGGAGACCACGAGAGATGACCGGCGCTCAGCTAGGTCCGGTGAGATCAGGTTCGAGGTTTAATATTTTAAATGATGTGGTTAATGATGATACTAATGACAATCAAGAGGCAACGGCAGAAGGGACTAATGAGATGCGAAGAAGAGAGAAGATGGTCAGGCAACGACCTATGCAGAACCGTACAGAGACACAACAGAAGATGAGCAGAGGGGATAGTAGTGGGAATGAGAAGGATATGAGGGATGACTTAACGCGAGACGCACTATCTGAGAAAGGACAGCAGACGATCACCCTTAGGAGGACAGAAAAAAGATTGCGAGACGAGCAAACGACCACAAGGCAGGAGGGTACGATGTTAATGCTCACAATGAGGGAGTGTACGGGAGGACATGATAACGACACCATGATGGAAAGGAATATCACCGGGCTTATGCATGCGCAGGAGGATGGTCCTGTGGCGGATCCTATTGGCCATTCACCATCTCCTGGCCCAATTGACCCAGGAGATTTCATGGAAGATAGTCCTGGCCCAAGTTCACAGCAACGAGACATAACATTAGAAAGGGGAACTATTGTTCCGGATTCGCAACGGACTTGAACTCTCAGTGAGTATCTGCTCTTCGTGAGTATCCCCATTATTTGATATCATTTATGGATAGAGTTCTCTACTGGAACATAAGAGGAGCGTGTGGTAAAGGATTGTTAAGGAACTTAAAATTGGTTCTTCATAGACCTAAGCCTAGTCTGATTTTTCTTTCTGAAACTAAATGTCATAATGGAGCAGAATTACTTGCCTTCAACAGACTTGGTTTTGATGAAGTGAGATACATACCAAGTGAAGGAAGATCAGGTGGATTGATTGCAGCTTGGAACTCAAAGAGCATATCAGTAAAAATTGTTGAAGAGAACCGCCAATTCTTTCATTGTGAATGTATGATGGAGGGAGGCATGGCCTTTGCAATAACTGTTGTTTATGTGATACCTCATTCCAACTTTAGACAGTTACTTTGGGAAAGGTTAAAGGTACTGTTTGGAAGTATTTCTCTACCCTGGGTGGTTTGTGGGGATTTTAATGACATTGCTTGCTCCAGTGAAAGAGTGGGAGGTGCAACTACTAAGTTATCACACATGGCTTTCTTTAATGAAAGAATTATGGACTGTCATCTATCAGACATAGGTGCTACAGGTCCTAAATATACATGGCGTGGCCCACAAAGGCAGGCTTCACAAGATTATATGAGAGGCTGGATAGGGCTTTGGTAAATTCACAGCTCTTAACACTCTTTCCAGATTGTTTTCTCAAAGTCCTCGCGCGCACCAAAATTCTCTAACCATAATCCCATCTTATTATCCTTTGGTTTGGGGGATCACAGATGTAGTATAAATAAGCCCTTCCGTTTTGAAGCCATGTGGATGGCTCATGATCAGTTCAAAACCTTCTTAACCGATAATTGGGGAGAGGAGGTTGGGCTAGACATGAATATGGAGGAACTTAAGCGAATCCTGCCTCAGTGGAATAGAGATGTTTTTGGGTTTGTTGAAATAAGGAAAGCTATTCTACTAGCTCGCCTAGATGGAATGCAGAAGGCATCATCTTACCCTTACTCAAAGTTCCTATGTGACTTGGAGTTGAATTTACAAAAAGAACTAGAGGAAGTGCTAAAACTGGAAGAAATTAAATGGTTTCAAAAATCCCGATCACAGTGGATCACGCAAGGAGACAGGAATACAAAATACTACCATTTGAAAACTAATGCTAGAAGAGGAGGAATAGTATTAAAGCTCTTAGGGACGCAAATGGAGTATGGATTGAGGAAGAAGAAGACATTAAAAAAAATAGTAACAAATTATTATCAAGGAAAATTTACTGTTCAGTCCCACATAAGGGACTTATTTATCAAATGGTCCCAAATTTTAAAATATTTATCAAATGGTCCCAGAGTGTTGTCAATGCAGCGCATGGTGTTGTCAAGGGTTGTCACGTGACAACACCATGCGCTGCATTGACAACACCTCTGAGACCATTTGATAAATATTTTAAAACTTGGGACCATTTGACAAATAAGTCCCTTTGTGGGACTCAACAGTAAATTTCCCTATTATCAAAATCTGTTTCAGACTGAAGATGGAAGCCTTCTGCCTATCAGCACTATCGGAAAATTCCCTGCTGCAAGTCAATTGCAATTAAGCCAGCTGGGAAGAACTCCAAGTGACAAGGAAATAAAGGAAGCAATATTTGCTATGGGACCATACAAAGCACCAGGGTATGATGGCTTTTCACCTATTTTTAACCAAAAGAACTGGAACATAGTGGGTTAAGTCAGTATGTAAATTTGTTCAGGCAGTTTTTAAGGGAGAATTGGCAATAAATGAGGCTAACAAGACTTTGATCACCCTCATACCAAAAAGAGAAAGACGAGAAAGGGTGGAACACTTCCGTCCTATCTCCCTATGCTCAGTTCATTACAAATGCATCACCAAAATAATTGCAAGAAGGATGAAGCCACTGATGAATGAGTTGATATCCCCATTTCAAGCTGGGTTTGTTCCAGGAAGGCGTATTCAAGATAACATTATTATAGGACAAGAAATTCTTCACGCTATGAAAAAATCAGGAGGAAAGAAAGGATTTATTGCAATGAAAATTGACCTTGAGAAGGCATTTGATAGGGTCAATTGGTCTTTCATGAATGAGGTGATGAAGGAAGTAGGAATGGGAGATGATATTATTGATCTGCTTATGAAGTGTATTTCTACCACCTCCTACAATGTATTATGGAATGGGGAGCAATCTCACTATTTTTTTCCAAGGAGAGGTTTGAGACAAGGGATCCCATATCCCCCTTTTTATTTATTCTATACATGGATAAGCTATCACACATTATCACTGATGCGGTAGAGGCACAGGAATGGAAACCTATTTTGATGGCCAAAGAGGGACCTGGTATCTCTCATCTTATGTTTGCGGATGATCTCTTACTGTTTGGGGAAGCATCAGAAAAGCAAGTTTTATCCATGATGGAATGTCTGAATAAGTTCTGTACAGCCTCGGGAGCAAAAGTGAACAAGGAAAAATCATCAATTTACTTCTCTAAGAAGGTGCCTATCAGGATGAGGAGGAGAATAGAGGAGTTATCTGCTATGAAGGCCTCGGTGGAAATAGGGAGATACCTTGGTTTCCCTTTGTCCAGAAAGAGAAAATCTACCGAGAATTTTCAGTTTATTGTTGATAGGATCAGGAGCAAGTTAACTGCATGGAAAGCAAATAGCTTGTCAACAGCTGGGAGATTGACACTTGCGAAGTCTGTACTCAGTTCTTGTCCCCTTTATTCAATGCAGGTAGCAAAAATTCCAGGAGCTATATGCAGTGAGATTGAAAAATTGCAGAGGAATTTCATATGGGGTTCACAAAAATCTCCCATTCGCTGGCATATTGTAATTCAGCCTAAACTGCAAGGGGGACTTGGTGTTAAGAGAATGCAGACAATGAACCGTGCTTTTGGAGCCAAATTAACATGGCAACTTCTTTCAGGAGTGAAGCGATTATGGTCAGAGGTTTTACTGAACAAATATATGATTAGGAGTGAGGAATCTCTTTTTAATGTGAAACCTGGTGATTCAAACCTCTGGCGTTTCATATGCGAGCAGCAAGATATTGTGGAAAGAGGAAGTAAATGGCAGGTGAAGAAAGGGTCCATTGTTAACTTCTTTACTGATAAATGGCTGCTACTAGGGAAAATCATTAATGACCTTTGTTCTAGACCACTATCAGCGGAAGAGGAGAATTCAAAGGTGGTGGATTGGATTATTAATGGAGAATGGAATTACCAAGGTCTCAACGGACTGGTCAGTGGAGAGGTCCTTGCCAAGTTATCCACCTTCATTCCGCCCTCATCTGCTACTGGAGATGATACATTGATTTGGAGCAGTACTATAAGTGGTCAGTTTACGACCAAAAGCGCATATCTCCTAATTGACAATATCAATGCAGGTATGAATAGCTCAGTTTTCAAGTATATATGGAAATGTAAGGGTGTTGAGAGGATAAAAATTTTTCTTTGGAAGACTTTCCATGGTCGACTTCAAACAAATGCTTGGAGAGCTAATTGGTCAGATATTTCCCCACTTTGTCCGCACTGTCATGCTGCTGTGGAAGACATTATGCATGTATTACGTGATTGTAAGTATGCAAAGGATGTATGGGTTAGAGCAGTCCTTCCTGTGCATTATCTCAAGTTCTTTACTTGCTCTATACCGGAATGGTTTGCTATAAACCTGAAGGAAAATTTAGGAGTCCACAGTATCTCTCATTGGGACCTGTTTTGGGGAGTAGCATGTTGGAATCTATGGAACTGGAGAAATAAAGGATATCTTTGACAATAATTTCATCAGACCCATTGAGCCCTTCAATACTCTTTTTATTACACGGAAGAACTATGTCCAGACCAGTGATGTTCTTCAGTTGTCTGCTGATTTAGAAGGTAGCAGAATATTACGCTGGTCCCCACCGGATTATGGTTGGATAAAGCTGAATGTAGATGGAGCCTCATCACAGACTTCCTCAAATGCAGGGTGTGGTGGTATTTTCCGTGACCATTTGGGAACATGGATTCTGGGATTTTCTAAGACTTTAGGCCAATGTGAAGCACATGTCGCTGAAGAATGGGCCATATATGAGGGATACAAATGATTTCTGCTCATGGTTTTAAAAGGGTAGTCATTGAATCTGATGCTAAAGCTATTGTAGACATGCTTAACGGTGAAAGCTACATTGCTGCTGGTGATTCGTTGTTCGATAGAATCAAGGAATTTATGGAGAATGAGCGCAACGTGCTTATCAATTATATTGCAAGAGAGCAGAACCTGCTAGCGGATACCCTGGCGAAAGAGGGGATTTCTTCAAGCAGAATTTACAGTGCGTGTCCTCCACAAATGCACGTGATGTACTCTGATGATATATTGGGATTAAATTCCCCTTTACTGTAATTTGATGTTAGTTTGAGCCCCTGTGCTCTCTTTTTATATCAAAAAAAAAAAAAGTTCCGGATACTAAACCCTCATGAGTCAAAACTTTTAGGATGAAAATGGACCTTAACCTAAAAAAATAGTTCAAGTATCATTCTTACTAAAATTAGATTGACTTTTAACAATTTTGTTGAATCCCGTTTCTATTCAAATTTACATCATAAGCATGTCACTTTCTTTCTCATCGGCGGCAAATGTATTGCATTCTAGGAAGAGCTTATAGCCAAGTAGCGCAAATTACACAAATTATTTATCTCTATTGATGTGGCTATCGTATTAATATGTATTTTACTCCTAAGATATTTTGTCTCTATTTTATTTTAAAGTCTCTTTGATATAATTTCTTATATAACTTAGAGAGCTTGCAAAAAATTCAGCTAAATTAATCCCCGCACCTTCCCCGATGCTAGAGTAGAACTCATGTACTAATTAAAATAAATTGAATACTATTGTAGCATTTTTTAAAAAATATTAATAATTCTTGATTATATTTTGATCTCGAAATGAAATTCAATTATACTTACAAGTGCTTTTATTGGGTGCTGGGTCGTTTAAACAAAAGCAGACTCAAAACAAGATCCCCCAGCTTTACCCAAAATAAAAAGATTCAGGGAAGGAATGAGATTCTAACTCTTATTAACTACAAACTGAAGAAGCATAAAGTTACAATTTAGAATAATATATGACAAGCTACATGATGCAAAAATATTAGAAGCTTCATCAAAATCATCATACACTACTCTACAGTCTACATTAACTCACTAAACAAGCCTTCAAGGAAATACGAAACTCACCTTTATGAAACTCAGCAATGTTGCAGAAATTCAACACTCAAATCCGCTTGAAAACATTCTCAGCAGCTGCTATAGTCTTTTTTATGTCATCAGTAGTGTGTGCCAAGCTTGTGAACCCGGCCTCAAATTGCGATGGTGCAAAATACACGCCTTCTTCCAACATCCCCCAGTAGAACCTGGCAAACTTAGCTGTGTCACTCTTTTTGGCATCAGCAAAATTGTAGACTGGCCCTTCGGTGAAGAAGAAACCGAACATGCCCCTTATATGGCCACCACATATTGCATGACCCGCTCTCTTCCCAGCTTCGATGATACCTTGAATTAGCTCGCCGGTTATTTTATCCAAATACTCATATGTTCCTGGCTCCTTAATGCGCTTTAGAGTTTGTATGCCTGCGGTCATGGCTAAAGGATTGCCGCTCAAGGTTCCAGCCTGGTACATAGGTCCTGCCGGTGCCACCATCTCCATAATATCTTTCCTCCCTCCATATGCACCTACTGGTAGACCCCCACCAATGATTTTTCCAAGAGTAGTTAAGTCAGGAGTGATGCCAAAATATTCTTGAGCTCCACCGTAAGACAAACGGAATCCAGTCATAACTTCATCGAAGATTAGGAGGGTATCGTTTTCGTTGGTGATTTTGCGTAAGAAATTAAGAAAGTCAGGTTTGGGAGCCACAAAACCTGAGTTTCCAACCACAGGTTCAAGGATGACTGCTGCTAACTCTCCTTTGTTTGACTCAAAGAGGCTCTCAACAGCTGCTACGTCATTGAAAGGTGCAGTAAGGGTTTCATAAGTGGCTGCTCTTGGAACACCAGGGGAATCAGGAAGTCCTAAGGTGGCGACTCCACTACCAGCCTTAACAAGAAAAGGATCAGCATGACCATGATAACAACCCTCAAACTTGATGATCTTCTCCCTGCCAGTAAAAGCACGGGCCAGGCGGAGGACCCCCATGCATGCTTCGGTTCCTGAGTTAACAAATCGAACCATTTCAATGCTTGGCACTGCATCAATGACCATCTCCGCCAGAATGTTTTCCAGAAGACAAGGAGCGCCAAAGCTGGTTCCCTTTTTCATTGTCTCAGATAGAGCTGCAAGAACCTGAAATGAATACAAAGCATAAATTTTTGCCATGAAGCAAAGGTCAGAACATATTATTACCTATCACTGTCAACATAGCTCAGAGTAGTCTCAGACATAGTGAATTGCCAATGTTTTTGTTTCTTAGTTTTCTACGCAATCATCATAGGAACCAAATAAAAAATTTCTCAAGCTAGGTATATCCATAGGACAAAACAAAATCAAGAGTAACAAGTATGATTTTACAGGAGTGAAAAAAAGTGAAGTCAGCTAAATAAAACACATCATAGTAACAGCAGAACAGTATTGGGAAAGAATAGAACCTCATCATCGGCATGACCAATTATTGCAGGCCCCCAAGAACCCACATAGTCAATGTACTCGTTGCCATCAATGTCCCACATGCGAGATCCCTTGACGGAATCAATCAAAATTGGCTGTCCACCAACAGATTTAAAGGCTCGAACAGGAGAATTCACACCTCCAGGCATTAGTTCCTATAAGAAACAGAAAAGAGGATTTGAATTAATCAGTTAACGCCTAAATGATCAGCAAAAGGAAGTCATCACTGTAATTACAAGATATCAATTTTTGAATTGTGAAATTCTATTTCTTATCCGTTTCATTTGTTCACATTTCAGACAATAGAAACAAAGCATGTAGGAGAAATCTTGAATGGGGAAAACGCTATATCGCATCTCTGGTTAAAGATAAATGCAAGTTCAAGCAAACATATATAGAAAATGGTCCGCAAGACAACGGCGCTGAAACACCCAGCCAAAAAGCGAATCTCAAAACTCCCATGATTTCAAAGACAGAAAGAAGCACCCATTGCAAGGAAACCAATCAATCAATAAGAAAGGAAAAGGCAGGGGATAGAAAGAATTAGGTCCATAGTACCTTAGCAGCAGCGAAGGCTTCTTCGGACTTGCGAAGGGAGAGGTTCTTCTTGGTTTTCTCATCGACGGAAACGGCCATTGTGATTGGATGGGCTCGAGAACGGATCGTAGAGCGCGACAGCCCTAAGGTGAGGCCAGCTCCGGTCATAGCTGAAGTAGCCATTTAGCTTCTAAGTGAAGCGACCAAAGAGAAAGAAGCGAAGAAGCAGAGGAGGAAGAAGACGACGACGACGATGATAAGAATTCAGATTGCGAAATGCGTTGGGCTTAGCTTTTGACTATTTTTTTTTTTTTTTTGACAAAAAGCCTTAGCTTTTGACTATGAGTAGAGGCTAAAAGACGCCAATAGATCAACCGCTTCCGATTTTTTTAAAAAATTATATAAGGAATTTCACCAACCATGCTATATAGAGCTCATTTAAAAATTCATTTCCGAATAGTTTTTACAAATTTTGAAGTAAAATCTATATTTTAAAAAATGTATTTTGGGAAAATATTTTTACGGATTTCGATGCAAAACCTATGTTTTAAAAGGTGATTATGTTTGGAAAGTTATTTGGGCCCGTTTGGCAAACTGCCATAAACCACTTATAAGTGCTTATTCACATAAGCCGAGGCAAATATGTGGAGGAGATTGTCTCGTTTTGCGGAAAAGCACTGTTGAACGTGCTTATGAAAATAAGTCAGGCCATTCCAAACAAGGCTTGACTTTTATAGAGTTCAAGACAAAAAGTAAGTAGGAAATAGGAAAGAAAAAGAAAAAAAGAGAAAAAAATAAAATTTATTAAGAAAGATGGTGTGATTAAATAAGAAAACAATTTTTTTCAAAATCTAGGTTTCAATTCTAGATTTTGTAACAAAGTTTAGGTTTTTTAAAAAATGTAAATATTTGAATAAAACTTAGGTTTTGAAACGTGACCTGAACTGAACTGGTCCTTATACAACCAATATAAAATTATAAATAAAAAATTTGTTTTATTTAGCTATAAAGGCACGTAAATATCAGCAAAATATGATACTTTTGTAATATTTTCTTCAATTGATTCATGTAAAATAGCATTAAAAAAAACTTCTCTCCTACCCCAAAATTGATTTTATGTGAAAGTCTCATTGCTCTTCCATAGAATGAAGAGTAATTTTAGTATATTTGATAAATCTTCACCTTTTATAAATTAGGTGATGATTGATGACCCAGAATATGATTTATTGTGTACTTTGATTAGCTTTTAATGTACTTCAATACTATTTAAAAAAAAAGAAAAGAACTTGGGCTAAAATTTTCGAGTAATGCTTATCAATGTGAGATTTGATCCTAAAATACCATCTTTTGGTTTTGAGGTTATATAAATATTGGAATGCTAATGCTTCTTGACAATATAGTGTAGAATTTTATATAAGAAAAAGTACTTATCTTTAATATACATGGAACCATTGATTCACTATATATTCTCTTGAAATTGATTAGCCTCTACAATTTTAAGTGTCATTAGATCACTAGATCAATGACTAAGTTCATTTTAGTTATTAACAACTTTACTTACATACATATATATATATATATATATTACCCCTTTTAATCCCTAATATAGGATTTATAAAAAAATATATATTACCCCTTTTAATCCCTAATATACTACATTTAATTTGATGTTTGTACCTTTTTCTTTTGATTAAATTTTTTAATTTTGTTTTGTTAACATTATTAGCTCATGTAACTCTGTTACAAGAGCTAATTGTATGAACAAAGTAAAGTTAAAAAATTTAGTAAAAATAAAAAAGGAATAGGTGATAAATTAAAAGTTAAAGAAAATTATGGATATAATTTCCTACTTAATTAGAGTAGTTGGAAGCAGTAGGAGGGCGTTTGATTGGATTTGAAAGCACCTTTCAAATTGAAACAAAAAAAATTAAGTGGCATTCAAATCAGTGAATTTGGTCTAATTAGTAGACTATTTATAATTATTAAACTTAAATGTCTGCCTTTGTAATTCAAAATGACAACATCAACAATAATAAAAAAAATTAGTGTTCAGTGTGGAAGGGTTTTGTTCAAAAGATTCTGTAGTAGTTTAATATTTCTTTTCAGAGAAGGAACATTTTTTAATAGCAAGTAAATTTCAAATTGAATTCTGTAATCCATCACAAAACATTCCATTGCCATTGTGAAATGAAACATATTTGCATACATTGTTCTTAAATCATACTGCTATTGTTTTATTATTCCTTGCATACTGTAATTATTTGTATCATAGAACGATTAATCAATTCTTGAACTAGTAAAAAAAATACTTATTTAGATCGTCCTTTAAAACTACCTAAAAAAATTTTAAAAAAATTTTTAGATAGAATTGGAAATCCAAACTTTTCATGTGGAAATGAAAATCCATGAGTTTGATGGAATTGGCTTCCATGTGGAAGCCAATTCCATCGTACCAAACATGCATAGATATGGAAATCAATTCCATTTCCATATCCATACCTCCAAATTCCATCAAACCAAACGGGCCCTTAGACCATATGTGAAAGGTGCGTTCTAAACGAATAATTATTTAAACCGCACGTACGGAGACTCTATTGAGCACGAAAAGGTAGAATAACCAATTGGGTGAAGAGGTGTAAAGGTAGAAAAGTAATTAAAAAAAAGGAAGGAAGTAAGGAAAAAAATGTTTAAAAGAGAGCATATAAATAAGAAAAGAAGAGGAAATAAACTTTTCCAGTGAAAACTCTATTAACTGCGAGGTGTTCTAGTTAAAGGTCCGTTTAGATTAAAGAATTGATTGAAAAAAAGAAAGGATTGGAAGTAACTGAAAAATCATTTTTATAGGGATTTCTTGTACACATTGAAATAAAAAATGATTTAATAAAAAATTAGATGTTCAGTAGGTTTAAAATGATGATAAAATCAATATAAACCATATGTAAATGACAAAATTGCTCTTAATTAATATATATAATTAATAAAAGAAAAGAGAGTGCAAGTCCCAAGCGCATTGATGCATGATGCACATGCAATAAACCTTGTCCAGAAGCAGCGGAGAAGCAGCGGCGGACTGCTGACTCAAAAGGTAGAAACTATTTTTTACGAAGATAAGTGAAACTTATTCTTAATATCTTTTGAGAAGAATTTGAGCAAAATTTAGTGGGTTCAAAATTAACAAATGAGTTGCTGTAAAATAAATCACATAGTACTAATATATACCTAATTTTTTTGGAAGTCAGGAATGTAGTTGCACCCCTTGAATGCATGTAGGTCCACCAGTGTCTAGAAGTTAACTTACTTGTATCGAGGTGCCTAGTTCATTTTTTATTTTGAGTTTAAGGGGTAGACACTAATGGTTTAAGGTTATAATGGTAGGAACGAACTCGTGACCCCTCACTTAAAAGATACCATATCACTAGGCTACAAGGCATCAGGTTGCCTAGTTCATTTTCAAGTAAGTGGTGATGAATCAGAGACCCCATTGGCAGAAACAAGAGATTGACATGGGTAAATATATCTTTTAAATTTTTCTTTTTGCAATTGAAAATCGAATCCCATAAAAAAATTGTGGAAATCGATCTTTCCATGTATAAGAAAAAATCACTTTCCATCATAAATTTGATTCCCATCTCTTTTACTGATCAAACATCTGTCAAAGATAAAAATCTAAATTTTCTGTTTCCCTCCTAGGATTTTTATAAGCCAAATAAAGGAGCTCTAATGCTCTCCAACAGTGATTTTTTTAAAAAAAAATATGATAAAACCCAACAGAATTTAGATTATAAAATCGTTTTCATGATTAAATTTAGACTGACGAGTTGTGAATTCTAACAAAAAAATGCTAAATATTTTTTAAAGAAAACTTATAATTTTTTTTAAAAAAGTGAAAATCTCAGAAGCCTAATATATTTTTAAACTATTAGTAGGTTTTTTATTGAACATTTTTTTGTATTATGGTGTTATTACATTCACAATTAATGTTGCAATGAATTTATTTAATGTTAGTAGTTTCTTTTGTTAAACTCCTAAATAATCAAACATGTTTGAGGATGATTATTTCCACTATAACTTGAAAGGAATAAAGTATCTCTCTTCCACTTACTACTTTTAGGAGTTGAATTTCATTGAAATCTATCTAGTTTAGTCTATACATAGAATATCTCCTTCTTGAGACGCTGTGAAATAGTAGACATGATCGTATTTTTTAATTTAAATTTAAATTTTGATTCGGGACAACCCCATTAGTCTGTTGTGTTCTTTTCTTTATATATTATGTTCTAAAGGCAAAAGGATATTCACCCCAAAACTTATAACGGGCTTCATTAGTGTGTCTTTTTTATTTTTTTTAAGAGAAATTTATAATTCAATTTCAAATAACCCAATTAATGAACAAAAAGCCCCAAAGATTAGTAAAATTACAGTCGTGTCCCAACAATAGCTGGTCCGGTAATTAGTGACTGCTGGTGAGGTTGTTAATGACAATCAGACGAGCTATTGCTGAAACCTAATGGTAAAACTTATAACGGGCTTCATTAGTGTGTTTTTTTTTGTTTTTTTTAAGGGAAATTTACTATTAAATTTCAAATAACCCAATTAATGAACAAAAAGTCCCAAAGATTGGTAAAATTACCGTCGTGTCCCAACAGTAACTGGTCCGGTGAGATGGTTAATGAAAACCGGACTAGCTATTGCTGGGACCTAATACTAATTTTACCAATCTTTGAAATATTTTATTCATTAATTTCTCTATTTAGAACTTAATAGTAAAGTTCCTTTTTTTATGTTTATATGCAGAAATCTATAACCCATCATGGCAATTTCATTTTGGGCTTTATATATTTGTTTTTATAAGTACACCAGGTGAATGTAATTCTATCTAAGGTACTCTTAAATATTAAATATGGTAATATCACCGGGTAGCAATTTGGATATTGGTTTACTACGCTTTGAGGAATTAGCTATTCCCACTAAATTCAATCCCCATTGACAGTAATAAAAATTTAATATACTTTTTTTAGTCTCTCACAACATGCGGATTAAAGTTTGAATATCCATTAAAAAACGTACTCACATTTAATATTTAATTGAACATAATTATCTTTGATAAAAAGATAGTTGTACTTTACAAAAAAATATTGATATACTTTCAAAAAATTTACATAATGTAATCATTGAACTCCTCTCAAGCTGCTACTTGTTCAATATCCCCTTGTTCCCACTATATAAATTACTTTAAATCTATTCCTTAAGAAGCACATACCACACTGCCATTGATCTTATAATATAGTGATTAAAAAAAATACTCTATAAGTTAAAAGTCATGAGTTCAATTGGCTTACAATCATGAAGCCATTTGTGCCTATTCATTTAACTTTAGAAAAAGATAAACAATAAGCACACAACACATTATAATATATAATCAAATTATTACCAGAACGGTTATTTTGGAAAGGGTCAAAATTATTACATGAATGGCACGCAAGATGGGCTTTGTCCAGTCCCAAATATTTATTTTTAAAGATAACTGATATTTTTTCAAGACATAACTAATAGGGAAATTTATTATGAGGTCCTAAATAAATAACTTATTTAAGGAATGGTCTCATTGATCAAAATATTTATCAAGAGATCTCATTAACAACATGAGATATTGTCAACACTGATAACATCATGCTCTGTATTGACAACACCTCATGTTATTAATGGGGTTTTGATCAATGTAACCGTTCCTTAAATAAGTTCCTTATTTGGGACTTCAGACTAAATTTCCCTAATATCTTTTCTATACAAATATTGAACTCTAGTCTCTATTTCACCAGCTTCTCTACCTGATTTCTCACTCAGCTAAGTTATTGGAATTGATTATTTTTTTTCCTTCATGTTTCTTCTCTCTGTTTCGGTATCGTGAACATGAGATACAAACCGCAACCATTACATTCTCTAGCAACACAAAACCAAACTTAAATCATCAAAAGCTTGTGGATTTAAATTAGCTTGAAGTTCATATGACACAACTAAGAACTCTTCACTGTCAATAAATGATTATTAAAAATATATAATTCCATCGAAAATCATCTTACAGTAAGAGAGAATTAAAAAAAATAAAAAGTAAAATAGAAAGCAAGAAATTAATTAATTATGAACCAGATATAATGACTGTGATTTGATCAAAATAAAGTTGAATTAAGCTATATTCACACCAGTGTTACATTCTGTCCAATCCACAGGCTAATTTTCATATGTACACAATCAAATTAAGGGAACTTGAAAAATGTACATTATCAAACAAAATAAAATCAAATAATGACCACCATATCTCTAAAAACAAATATCACCAACGCTAAACTTCTCTAAAAAGAATTGATCTTATATAAATAGATAATCACCAAGCCTGCAATAAATAATTGGGTGGTTCCCATCTCACCCTCCCACTTGATTCCCATATATTTTCTTTGTTCTTAGTTTCTGACCTCAAGTACTCACATAGATGTCCAAACCTTTCACCACCATCTGTGTGCCCTAAGTTTCCCCAACTCTGGTATATTGGGTACAATGAGAACTATGCTGTAAATCTGTTATGATCACACCTGACACTTGAAACAACCCTTAGTACACGGAAAGTAAATATATTCGTATCTTCATATCATGACAATGAAGAGACCCTATAATGTGGTTTCTTGTCCCATGACAAGATTCCAATATGCCTCCGAGATAGGGATGCCGATTCTACAGACTGACTGTACAAACAGGATGGAGTTTCATATTTACCTCTCAAGTCTGTACCAAGTTCAATTATTCTTGGCACGGAATTCGAGACGGAATACGTTGAGGTTCTGGGTGAACTTGTCCCTGTTTTTTGAGTCTAAACTTCGGTTAACATCTGCCATAAGCTTATCAAAACACTGTGAAAGCCGCTGATGCTGATCCATTGGCTGCAAAAAGGAAAGAGCCTCAGTCGCACAACGTGGACACAATGGAAAAACACAGCCCACACTTCTCATCACCCAGATACAGAGTTATGGAGCTGAGATAATTTCCGGACCCAACATTAGACTTCTAAGACATTGTTACGAAAATGAAGCATATGACATTGAACTGTGTGAGGCATCAGGAACTTATTGCTAACAGTCTGTCACATTCAAATCAACTTTCTTTGGCTTAATATAATGTTAAGTCCTTACAATTTACCCTCATTTTTTGTTTTGTTTCCTATAATTTTAAACCATAGATTTTGATCCATCAAGTTTTTTTCCGTTTAAAACATTTGTCCTATATTTTAATAAAAAATTGGACTATTTTGCTCTTTGAGAGAACAAAATCTACGGTTTCAAACTATGGAAACCAAAACCAAAATAACAACAAAACATAAGAACCAAACATTGTATTAATCCTTTTTTCATTTTTGGGGTATTGCCATGGCTTAACCCCATTTGATATGCATATTGACGTTTACAGACCAATTGTCATTTCTTTACCACTAAGATCCCAGATATTTTTATTACTGATATGAAATTCTGATAAAAAAATCCATACGCAATATGAAATTAAAAAGAATTGAGGCATAAAATTCTGAGTTTAACCATTACTATGCCTATCACTATTTTTGATGCTTTCAATTTGTTCAAATTTGACGAAGAGACAAAATACCTGTGATGCCAAGATCTGAGTTTTTAAATCTGAAAATATCTGCAAGGAAAACAAAAAAAAAAACCCTTAGCTCCCTGTAAACCTAAGCAATAGAAAATTCACAAGCTCAAATAATTAGCCAAAAAAAGAAGTGCTTGGTTCGATCCCCTTAACTAATCATTATTACTACTTGCTATTTATAGAAGTTGAAACAGTGGTAACAAAAGCATATTAGCATAATGCTCTTGATGTAAATTGAGACCATTACTATAGCAGTTGATTGGGTTTCTTCTTTAAAAAAATGACAAAATAAAATTAGAACTTTTATGTAAAATTAATGCTTTTTCTCCCAAATTTAGCCTTTGGAATAACTGAAGTCTGAAGGCAATATCCAATTAGAAGTGCAACTCAAAACATTGCAAGGTGTGATATGTGAGTCTCATACAAGCATAGGATTTTGATGCAGAGCTTATAGAGACCATGGGTCCTACAACCTCATGAATTACCTCTTGGGTTCTCCCAAAGGTCCAGATAACGTGTATGGAGTTTTTTCAACAAATTTAAGGATAAGGAAATATTACAAGAGAAGAAAAATTGTATCCTAACATTAAAGATAAAATTAATTTTTAACACTATATACAACAATTCCAATTTCTGCACTGGCACATGCAACAAACAATTAAATTAATACAAGTAACGAATATTCGAGGAAACATCATCCCCATGTACTACCATTAATTATTTGTTAGTGTGAACACTAGTTATGAATTTATGATTGGGTGCAGACAAGAGGGGCATCCTAGTTGTACCACCAGCGGCAGAGTGAATTTTATTATTTTCATTATGGTTTGCAAGGATTACTTGTCATCATTGATGTATTCCTGTTGGTAGTTAGCTGATTTTATGGGATTATAATCTTTGATTTTATGGTTCATTAGGGAATCTGTTAGCTAATTTTTAGGAGGTAGTTTAGATTCTATTTATTCCTATTTGTCTATAATGAGTTGTATGCTTCACAAATAAATCAAGGAATTCTTTCAAGAGTTTCTTCATGGTGTCAGAGCCAAGTTAGATTCTTATCCCTCCCTCTGAAGGGTTGCACAAGACGAGCGAATCATAGTCCAGTTCATTCGTTCGTTCGTCATTCCAGTCCAGGTTGGCTTAGTCGCACGTTCGTTCCACCGTCGACATTGTGTCATGTGTGCCCAGTCAACCTCCATCATTTTTCAGAGAGCATCAGTTGCAAAAGGCTCCTCCATTCGTCCAAGTCCTTTTGCCCATGCCCACATCATTCAGATCGTGTCATCCAATTTGACATGTCCTGGCCCTGTCGCATGCCCAGCCAACTCCATCTTTATTTTTTAAAAAAAAAAGGAGGGGGAGAGAGGAGAGTCCAGTTTGTGCTTCCCGTCTCACTCCAGTTGATCCAATCCAGCGATTCGCGTTGCTGTCATCTGCTCGTTTTCATCGAGTCACCATCCTTGTCCAGTTATCCGTTCACGTATCTACTGCTCGTCTTAATCCTGAATCCCAGTCGCACCTCGTGTTAGTCAAAGAAACCACTTCGTCTTGCTCGCCATCATAGCTGTTTCTTCATTCTCCATCGTCGGGTAAAGTCTTCCAGTTCGAGTCGCCATCCGCATGGTTTGTCACCCATATCTTGCTCCTCAGTCGGTCTCATCACAGTCGCCTGCTATCTGTCTCGTCGTTGTCATTGACTCCCTCATTCGTGCTATCCATTTCCTCCACCGTTCTTCCAATCCAGTTGCTCGTGTCGTCTATACCCATTCCGTACTCATCGTCTCAGTACCCTTTGGGAAAGGAGCCGTCTGGTTCACCCTGTTCTCGTCGCCTTCGCAGCTCGACTCGTTGCCCAATTCGCAGCTCGCCCAGTTCCTATCGCTATTCATCTGTGCTCGTGTTTCGCCCAGTTTCCGTCCAGCTCGTGCAAACAAGTTCGTCCAGTTCGTGTTACAGGTACAAAGACGCTTCGCCCAAATTGTTGTTCGTGTTGCCACTAGCCCACAGCTTCATGTTCCAGGGTCATAGTCCAGTCACCGTTAGTTCCAAATTGCGCATTGTCCGTTCTTGTTGATCGTGCTGTCGTGCCCAGTTCTCGTTTGCTTGTGATTGTGCACTTGTCCCAGTTTACTAGTTGTTCATTCAAAAAAAAAGGCAAAATAATAATAATAATAATAATAATAATAATAATAATAATAATACTTCATTGGCAAGTTGAAGCATAATCAACATCTATATTCCAACTTGAGGGGGAGCGTTGGTAGTTAGCTAATTTTATGGCATTGTAATCTTTGATTTTATGATTCATTAGGGAATTTGTTAGCTAATTTTTAGGAGGTAGTTTAGATTCTATTTATTCCTATTTGTCTATATATATGAGTTGTATGCTTCACAAATAAATCAAGGAATTCTTTTAAGAGTTTCTTCAATTACTCTTCTCACCGCATAATCTTTTCCCCTAGAAACAAAAAGGAGTTGTCAGATATGTAAAGGTAGGCAAGAATATCCATCATTACTTCTGTATTCTGAACCATAGACAACATACTGATAACTAGTAAGCATGGAAATATTAAAGAGTTTTCAAAGGTTACTTACCTGCTCACTAATAACAATTAAGCTCAACATTGGCCTGCTCAGACTCCACTGGTTGCCACAATCTTCAAATAATATTATCTCAAAGAGATCCTTCAGAATCTTAAGCATGTAAAAGAGATACTCAACTGAATTAGACAACGGAATTATGGTTCCTTTCCTCTTGAAATAGTAAAAGAACAAAACAGAAATCAGACCCCCTTCAGACTGAGTATGATACTTTTTTACTGCATGATTTTACGTTTTGCCCTGGATTAACCCATTGCATTGTAGTATTTTTGTAATTAAGTTATACAAGTATTAGATTAGACAGTTGTTCCAAATTTTGAGATCTCAGACTAAAAGGGTTTTCTTCACTGGAAGATAGGTGGTAAATGTAAAATAAAATACAACATACTTCTGTAAACAAATTGGGGCACTCCGCAATGTGACGAGCAAGATTAAGTGCTCCTGGTAGATTTGGGGCCTCTCCCATAGTGATATTGTTGAAGTAGAAAGCAGCCAGATTATCAACAGCAGATGCACACTGTGATCCATAATTCAACGAATTAGATAAAGGCAGTCACAGTAAATGAAAAACTTGATATAAACGGCATCTTCATCCCAAAAAAAAAAATACAAAAGGTTAAAAGATTATGTTTATACTGATCTATTCAGAAACAGGAAGATGCAAGCTGAATAAGGAAAGTGGCCATAACCTGTGATGAGATACCCGTATCCAAGCCTTTAAGACCAGATTCAAGGGATTTAACTATATGAACGAAGGTGCTAGTGTCTAGGTTCAATATGAAGGAAATATGGCTGTTAAACAAGACCTCCAAGAATGCGAAGTAAGCCCTCGTTAGCTGCAAAACAAAAGTAACAAAGTAATGAAATTTGACAAGTTAGCAGAAAGAAGATCTGCCATATAATTTGGAAAGACCTAGATCGAATTAAACTTGCACACTTGTTTTTCATTGTGCCACATTATGATTTATTTATGAAGCATTGCCTATAAAAGTTTACATTGATGCACTGAAAATTACGCTTATCAACAAAAGTAAACAACAAAGACTGAAATAACACAAGAATTTGAATTTTGTCCTTCACTTGGATATAATAGCAATTATAAGCATTCATGGTGGCATTAGATCAAATCAGCAATATATCTAGGTCCTTAGTGGAGAAGATTGTAGATAGTATACGGATTTATAGGAGGATTTGTAGGGATTAATTGTAATTATTAGAGATTTGATTTAGCATCTCAATTTCAAAATTGTAATCAGGATCCCAAGATTCTAGATCACCATTAATGGCTGATCCTCCTCCCTCATGTATATAATCAAGAGGGCAAAATGAATAAAATCATCGAAGAATTATTATCTTCAACTCAAATCGGCACTGTTTACATGGTATCAGAGCAGGAACAAGCATCGATAATGATGACTTCATCCTCCGATAGCTCATGCTAGTTGAGCTCCTCCCAGAGTGTTTCCTACGTCATCAATAGCTCCGCTGTCCTCATTGTGCCGGAGAAACTGATTGGTGACAACTGCCAGGAGTGGACCAGTCCATGCGACTCACCCTAGATGGTTGCAGTCGCCTGGGTTACATCACCGGCGAGACCCTTGCGCCTCCCTCGTTTGACGAGAAAATGCTGCAGGAACAAGCATCGATAATGATGACTTCATCCTCCGATAGCTCATGCTAGTTGAGCTCCTCCCAGAGTGTTTGCTACGTCATCAATAGCTCCGCTGTCCTCATTGTGCCGGAGAAACTGATTGGTGACAACTGCCAGGAGTGGACCAGTCCATGCGACTCACCCTAGATGGTTGCAGTCGCCTGGGTTACATCACCGGCGAGACCCTTGCGCCTCCCTCGTTTGACGAGAAAATGCTGCAGGAACAAGCATCGATAATGATGACTTCATCCTCCGATAGCTCATGCTAGTTGAGCTCCTCCCAGAGTGTTTGCTACGTCATCAATAGCTCCGCTGTCCTCATTGTGCCGGAGAAACTGATTGGTGACAACTGCCAGGAGTGGACCAGTCCATGCGACTCACCCTAGATGGTTGCAGTCGCCTGGGTTACATCACCGGCGAGACCCTTGCGCCTCCCTCGTTTGACGAGAAAATGCTGCAGGAACAAGCATCGATAATGATGACTTCATCCTCCGATAGCTCATGCTAGTTGAGCTCCTCCCAGAGTGTTTGCTACGTCATCAATAGCTCCGCTGTCCTCATTGTGCCGGAGAAACTGATTGGTGACAACTGCCAGGAGTGGACCAGTCCATGCGACTCACCCTAGATGGTCGCAGTCGCCTGGGTTACATCACCGCCGAGACCCTTGCGCCTCCCTCGTTTGACGAGAAAATGCTGAAAGCGTGGAATTATGAAAGCTCGCTTGTCATGAAGCCTACTGTGATGGTTGTAATGCCTCTCAGATTTTCACTCTTAAACAGAAAGTTTGGGACCTTAAACTGGGTACCCAAAGCCTCAATGCATTTTATTTAGAAAAAACAGCAATTTGGCAAGAGTTGGATTTAATTTCCGAATCTAGCCCTTGCTATGCCATCCACACAGTTGTGCACTAAAAGAAAATAAATCAAGAAAGGATATTTGAACTTCTTGCTAGTTTGAACCCAATCTTTGATGTGTTCGCAGTAGAATCTTGAGTCAAGAACCTCTTCAATCTGTACGGCCTTTACTATCCTCCATAGTGAAGACTCACAACGTAAAGTCATGTTACTAGCATGCTTGCCCCCTCAGCCACCTACTGTTGAGCCTTTTGCTCTCGTTCGGTCCACCAATGCTCGTCCAGACAAACAACGCATGTTCTATGACCACTGCCAAAAGCTTGGTCACACCAAAGATACATGTTGGGATATTCAAGGTAAGCCACTTGACTGGAAGCCATAGAAACCTCAAGGCCGTGGACACATTGCTGAGGCATCCCAAGTCGATGAGCCTGACACCCATCTCCCACCACGTCAAAATGATCAGCTGACTAAAATTCTTGAGAGGATAGCTGCTTTGGAGAATAGTAGCCTGTCTCACAAACAACCTACGGCCACTGTTGCTCAACGAGGTAACTTTTACAAAGCACTTACTAGTTGCTACTATCAACGGTACGAGTTCTGGGCACTGTTGGATAGTTGACTCTGGTGCATCAAACCATATGACTCTGGTGCATCAAACCATATGACTGATGATCTCTCTTTATTATCCTCTTATACTCCAATCACCACATACCTCACTGTTAAAATTGCTAATGCATCTACTTCTCATGTTGCTGGTATTGGAAGTATCAAAGTCACAAATAACCTGACTCTTCACGCTGTTCTTTATGTTCCAAGATTAAAATGCAATTTTATCTCTGCATGTCAATTAGCAAAAGGGGAGAGATGTCATGCTGATTTCTTTGCTACCTATTGTATTTTTCAAGATCTGCTAGGGGATGACGATTGGTGTTGCCTGGGAGAATGATGGGCTCTACTACCTAAATGAATGTGATAATCAACGTCTCAAAGGTTGTAATAAATTGTCTCTCCCTAGGCCTAGTGACTTGGGTTTATGGCACAAACGGTTAGGGCACCCAAATTTCCATTACATGACTCAAATGTTTCCTTCACTTTGTCAAAATAAAGATTCCCTTTACTTTCATTGTTGTTGAGATATATTAGGGATATGATTAGTATTGATATTATTGAGATATATTAGGGATATGATTATTGAGAGATATTAGGGATATGATTATGATTATGTATATCTCTCTAAATGTATAAATACTCTATTAGGGTACATCAACGAATGAGAATTTCATAATATTTCTTTTTCTCATCTAACATTGTATCAGAGCCATAAGGGATTTTCCCCCTCTACCACATTGTTCTTCTTCCCACAGGAGTGTGCATGTCCAGAGGCAGAGGGAGGGTGTGTGTTGGTGAGTGTTCCATTCGAGCCTCTCCGTCTCTGTTCCTCCATCTGCGAACGTCTGTGTAGCCCAAGAGACCCTCGGCTTGATCTCCTTTTAGTACACGTGCCACACAGGGGGGATCAGATGTCTTCGATCGGCTGTTCCCCAGAGTATGGTTGCCATCCAGTGAGCGCGTGTACCACATGCGCCGTTTGTTTCATAAACGCGTTGTCCAGCATATTTTCACGCGCCGGTGCGTGAAGCCGTTTTCCGGCCAGTTTTTGATGGCGCTCCTCTGTTCCAGCATCGTCTCTCCCTGGCCATCCTTTCCCCGATGGTTTTGTTCCGTGGTTTGAAAATTTTATCTATGTGTTCCTTTTGTTTGGCACTTTTGGTTTTCTATTTTGTTTTTTGTTGGCTCCTGGTGTAGCTGCAACGGTTTCTCTTTAATCTTTGGCTGGCTCCTGGTGTAGCTTTAGCAGTTTCCCTCTTGTCTTTGGCTGGCTCCTGGTGTAGCTCCAGCGGTTCCCTTTGTTTCCAGTACTTTCATCATTTTTCTTGGTCCCTGGTGTGACCCTTCCTTGTGTCGGCAACAGAGATGACTTCCTTGATGATCGGCGTTCGGTTGCGTGTCCTGGTGGTGTATCGCGTTTAAATCATTTATCATCGTTAGATTGGTCTAGAGTCAATAAATGGGCTACGTCCCTCTTTGAATTAGTTCATTTTGATGTTTGATGTCTTTGTTCCATTGAGTCTAAAACGGATCGACTACCTTTGAAACAAGTTGGACTTGATTAATATCTACACTCCAACTTGAGGGGGAATGTTGAGATATATTAGGGATATGATTAGTATTGATATTATTGAGATATATTAGGGATATGATTAGAGAGATAATAGGGATATGATTATGATTATGTATATCTCTCTAAATGTATAAACACCCTATTAGGGTACATCAATGAAAATGAAAATTTCAGAATATTTTTTTATCATCTAACAATTGTGATTCATGTGAACGTGCTAAACACAACTGTGCCTCCTTTCATAGTATACAGTATCATGAATCTGAACCATTTGTCACTATTCACAGTGATTTGTGGGGACCCACTCGCACATCAACTCGCACCCACTCCAAATGGTTTATTAGTTTCATTGACAATCATACTCGTGAATGCTAGGTCAATTTGTTAAAAGATAAAACTAATGTTTATCAAACGTTCATCGATTTCTATCATATGATTGAAACAATTTCAGATGGCACCGAATATTTCAAAGCCACTCTTTCCACATTCCTCAAAAATCATGGCATTATTCATAGAAGCACTTGCCCACATAATCCTCAGCAAAATGGCATAGGTATATTTGGATCTTGTTTATAATGAGCTTAAATGAACTGAATGCTGCCATATTATCCTTGGGTACTTAGCCTTTTATACTTAATATACTTGTGTCCAATCAAATCAGAACAAATGGATTTTTAAGAGTTAATAATAAGAGTTTCTTATAGCATAAATTACATATAAGAAAATCCACGTCATGATTTAATTGGAAACAAGCACCTTAAGTATTTAAGTTTTTCCTTAGATCAAATCAACAATGTAATCTGAAGCACAATTAAATTAGCATTCAATTATAACAACATTGTTGGGAAAGAAATATTTTATACATACCTTTCGATAAGCCAAGATATCTGACAAAGATATTGACAAGGTCATCCTCAGAGCAGCATCAAGTGCATCAGAAAGAGCTCTATCGCCATATAATTCAAACACGCCAAAATTGACATAGTTTCCAGACAGCGCTGTTATTTGGTGGCAAAATGCTACGATTAGTAATCCCAAACAATTTTTATTCTAACATGTCAATTGATAAAATGATAATCAGAAGACATGCAAATCACCCCGACATTGACAAAGACCATTTCATCCAATAATATCAACTCTAGAGCTGTCAGGACATGTCCCAAGATTGGTTTTATTAATGTCTTTAACACGCCCCTCTGGTGTTACATTGAGTGCGGCCATGTTGTACATAGGCTTCATTGGCCATGTGACTGGACCAAGGCACGCAATGTGCGCACCTCCTGCTCTCCATTGTTTCTTTTTCTATGCCTTTAGTCTTGTATTTCATTGGCTAGAAAGATTAGGAATTTTGAATGTTTCAATCATTTTTACTAGTATGAAGTTCACTGAAAAGAGGCAAAGGAAGATGGCCCGCCCAATGAAGTTATTGAATGAGACTTTTAGATTAATAATCTATTCAAAGATTTGATTGTTCATAATGAACAATAGCATTGTGCGATCCATGTAGTGGGATAAGACTTGTTTTGCTGGGATATGTATATTTGGATCTTGTTTATAGTGAGCTTAAATGAACTGAATGCACATTGTTTTGGTTTTTTACATGCTATTAGAACCTTCTTAATATGCAAGTTCACATATCAAGATGAGTCTTTTACTTAAAGTAGTGTTGTCTTGCTATTATTATTCAGTTACTGTCGGACTACAACAACACCACTATATACATGCAGAAGGGCATGAATCAGTGCGTAGAAGTATTATCTAAATAAAATTTTCATACTTTTAGTTTTCTCTAGGTCTCTCTTATGCACCAAAAGGTGTCAGAGCCTGGTTCATCAACAGAAATGGGCAAATGGCAAAGGAAATGAACTACAAGACGAACTCCTAGAGATACAGACATCATAAAAAATATTGATCAAAGATAATTGTGACACAGAAACAGTAAGAAACTCTAACAATCTATAAAACATTAGGCAGAGTTTACTAGGAACTCCACATTGACAAGTTTCTCACTAGTCTAAAATGGGTGGGAAGCCAACCTAGAAATCAATGAAACAGTTGCAAGTTTATAACTGGAGTATCTATTTCTTCAAGCTATTGGTCTTTGTTATGGGTATGGACGTTCAAGGTCGAACTCCTCTTCCACCAGTGCTAGTAGGATAAGTACTTCTAGTGCAAACTAGGCAGGTAACAGAAGAGCAAACCAACCAAAACTCTGTTGGACATAGAGGACATGTTTGGGAGTTCACAAATGAAATGACCATTAATGAAATGGAGTGGAGTGGAGTGGAGTGGGAAAGGGTGGAATGGAGACAGAACGTTCCATCGTCCAATAGTTTAATTGAGAGAAGGAATGGTTTCATTTAATCATTGACTTAAAACTTCTATATAATTAATGGAATTAAATACGTAACAATTATGTTTTTCCAACTTAGTGGAAGGAAGTTGAAGAGTGGTATGAGTTAAAAAAGGTAAGGGGTAATCTTGTTATAACAATATTTGTTTCAAACCATTAAATCTTTTGACCCACAAAATGGGGGTTCGGAAAAAGTGGATTTAGGATGGCAAAAGGATGGCTTGGGAGGCCATCCCAAGCCACTCCACTCCCTTTTAAAAAATTTTCCCAAAAAATGGTGTAAAGCTTCTAGCCATCCTACTCCATTCCATTGCATCCCATAAAAGAACTCCTAAGCACTACTTGAAGCACATCATGGCGATACCATGAACAAGACAGGCTAGATTTTTACCTCTTGACAAAATTGTTAGGCATATCCATATTCCTTTGAACTTATAGGTATATATATCGGCAACATTTGGCAAAGACAGAACTCTTGAACCATAAGCAACAATCAGTTTGCTGACTTCCCGGAACAAAAGTATGCCATTAGGAGAAGAGGAATCAAATGTCAAGCGCTGAGCTTTATTCAAGACAAACTCTGCTACAAACTTCAACAAAGGAGTAGTAACCTGCATGATATATAAATTTAATATTTACAGAAACAACAAACGAAGAAATGTTGGCCAGGTTTATGCAGCAACAACAGAAGGGAAACCAAAAAAATAGGAAGAAAGCCAGAAAAAGGGGGAAAAATAACAATCCTCAAAATCTGCCTGCTCTCTTGATGGAAATATAAATTTCTTCCTAGAAATTTAGAGTAAGAGCAGAACCAAAAGAGAGGAAAACCAAAAGGCAAATCAAAGAAGAAAAAAATCTCTCCAAGGAGTAAGAACCTCAATTCCCCAAATTATCCATATCTTCCATCTCATCCATTATTTTGATCCCATTTCCCTAACAAACTAGGAGTAGAAACCCCCCTCTAAAAAGAATCAACTTGTTCCTGCTTCTCAAATTCCTTTAACAGTCCCATATTTCTTGCGCAGATCATTTACTTTCAGGGTCTATCAAAGCCTATTTGACTTGGCATGCACAATTTAAGGCCAGTATAACTTAAGTTACCAAACAACAGTGATGTCTATCAGATTAAAAAGAGCAAGTTATGATATTACTTAAAGCAATCGATTTACTAAGTCATGTAAGCCAGCATCTGCAGAATATGGGCATAGGATATAGAAGATATCAAGGTAATGAAATTTTAAGATTCCAAGTGATATAGAATTACTTTAAATTAACCATTTGAACAAAGTGGTAGCTATCAAAAGGCATCTACAAACTCCATTACCTCTGGAGTGTCTGTCCAATGTGAGATGCCTTGTATAAGTAGTGGCATGTGTGCAGGATACAACCAATCAAATAGAAGGCCATAGGTTCGTCGGCTGAGGCAAGCAAAAAAGACATGAAAGACCATAATACATACAGTTATGTTGCCATCAGATGCCAGTAATGACCAAATACCAACCTACTTGTCGCCATTGCAATTCCTCTAAGGTCTCTCATTAACCCAATAAGTGCATACTTTACAGCATCTGTCCGAAACAGTGAGTCAGGAGTTGATTCCAAACTAAGAAACACCTGAATGCAAAATAATCATTGCTGTGGGTTAATCACTAAATTATAAGAAATATCAGGTCAGATCTCCAATAAGTCAATTTTACATAATTATATCTTGTTAGAAATATAACTAAATCATTCATGGTCAAGTGTTTGAACCCTGTCACCCTCAGTCTCCTAAATAAAATGTTCTCTGTGCTTCATATTATTCATTAAATCCTAGCAGAACTAAATAGGAAGAGAGAGCATGAAAAAATTTCCCCATAATGGCCAAACAAGCTAAACCCAAATATAAGCAAATAATACAAATACAACAGACAGATAATAGCTCCGTTTGGTAAGCCCGTTGGCACAACGGGTGCGCTTACCGAGACACTTTTCCTCTCACATAAACTACCTCGGAATCTGTGTCCGTTTTCCCAACGGGCTATCCAAAAGGAGCCAATATTCTAACAATAACCACGTATTACGCAACTCACAACAGAAGATGTATCTTTTGACTTTTTCCTAATGCAATTTATGCAAATAAGCAATACACTAAACTGAAAGTATCTTCAACTTTTCTATAACAATGCTGAAGAATGTTGCCCGTTGACAAACTAGATTTGTAAATAAATTATGTACTTGGAGCAGTCACAACAAATAAAGAATAGAAAAGCTATCGTCATGCTTTTTCTTCCCATTTTGAATAACAAATAAATAATATACAAATGAAAACAACATAATGCACATTGGATCCTGGCAACTATTAGGCTGGAGTTCCAAGTGACCAGCGGTCAGAAAGGGAAAAAACCAAAGGTAATGAGCATGTGCAAAAGGTGTAAATAACTAGCATAACGGAAAAAGGACACAAATTTTGCAGGAATCACGATGATGATGCAGCTCAACACCCAGAATTTGAAGGGAGCAAACGCAAAGTTGAGGTGCCATGTCACATTAACTGTTTTCACATGTCTAAAACCCACACTTGGTAGACAAATGACCCAACCCAACTGACCCTTCAAAGGTTGGGTTTAAGTAGGCCATATTAAAGTTGGTATGAAGTGATTAATTGGTTTAGGGGTGAGACTGCAACCGCTGATGTAAAAGTAGTTCGTTTATTGCCCAATTCTTTTTGCACAAACTAGGATAGTACCTTCTGGAGTGGATCCATCGAGGACTTAAATTTCACAGGGCTATCCTCCATGAATATCAACCAGCCAATAATGTAATAGAAAGTCGTTCTGCTTCGAGAGCATCTGTTCGCTTCTAAAAATGAAAAGTGCTCCCTCTGAAATAAGATTTCAGGCATGAAGCCTTAGATCAAGATGCAGAGCAATTGATATCATAATGAACATTAATGCTAATCTAAGACAGTCAGTCTCATTAGTTGAGTACATATGCAAAGGGAGCCAATAAGCAACTAGTGTTTAAATAGCATTGCTCGGTCTCCTGGTTCAAAATCTGGAGATTTATGTGGCAACATTTATGAGCTTAATATGAATGTGCATCAGTCAGTTATAGGTCTTCCAACACTTGATAATCGAATAGGATACAAAGCGCAATCGTGGAAAGAGATACTACCGTATGATTGGCAACAATAAATTTCACGGTATCCAACTTCAGAAGCAGCTTTCCAGTCATATAACTGCCAGTGGGAAGTGAGAGAACAGAAAGAAAAGATCCGAAGAAGTCAGTTCAGCTGAGTGGTCTATCTTCAACAA
The DNA here is from genome assembly GCA_025593235.1 of Vachellia pachyceras. NCBI lineage: Eukaryota > Viridiplantae > Streptophyta > Magnoliopsida > Fabales > Fabaceae > Vachellia > Vachellia pachyceras. Next base: position 29,900 of record JANTPZ010097539.1, read on the forward strand.
GAACCTAAAATACAGTAAACACTTGAATCCAAGTGATACTAACCCAGATGCAAGCTCCAAAAACAAACTCAAGGTGTGATCGATAACCTCTTCACACTGCAATTAACACAATCAAGAAAATAGTATACCAAAACAGGCAAGAAGTACAACAACAACATAAACAAGCCTTATCCCACTAAGTGGAAGAGAGGTTAATGCAGAGAAGGAAAAATTAGTATAATGGTGGTATGCTCACCTCAGTGTAGGACTTAAGGTTAGTCACAATTTTGCTGACAATCACATTCAATAGTAGTAAATGATCATGCAGTCCAAGAAGCTCAGATAGCCGGGCATATAACTGCTGCAGCACAAAAAATAAAACAATAGAGAGCAAATTTAGATGTTTTATTTTTTCTGATAGCAAAAAAACAGAATTAAGGCCCCCACAAATTTGTTTTCAGCTGTTTCTGGAAGGTGAAATCATAAAATTTCCAAATCAAGTTTATACCGTATTAAAACTACTCTTTGCAAAGAAAAGTCTATTTGTACAGCCACATAATTACCTTAGAAGAATGCATGGCCTGATCACCCACATAAGACTTTCGAAAATTTTGAAAGAAAGTAAGGATTGCTCTATCAAGTCTTTGTTTGCTTATTTCATCATATCTCTGTCCAAAACCAATGATATCAGTAGATAGGAACATATTCTATGCAATATGGATATAAAGCCATCATAAGACAATAAAGCCAAGAGAAAGAAATAGTAGAGTATACAACACACAAAATTTGAACACTACTCTTAGAATATCTAGAAGAAAAGGGGGAAAGGCAGCATTTTTCTAAGTAAATTTGATCAATGGACTGATTGCTGAATATTTTCAGTAATAGAATTGTTTCTAATACTCTTCTCATTCCACCAAGGCTCCTGCTCCTGCATCATCTTGGGGATTTAAGCACAATTCTAAAATTAGCACTAGCTTATCCTTCAAAGAACACCAAACAAACTCTATGAGAATCACCAATACGATCTTGAACTTGGCCTCAGGCATAATCAAGTTAGGATGCACCACTCCAGATAGCATGCAGTGTATGGAGGTCCTGTTAATTGATATGTCTTCGAAATGGCTACAACTAGCTCCGACAAAGGAAACTTGACGAAGACTTGGTAGTATGAGATGCTAAGCTCCACATTAAGAAATATGGGATGCTTGCTGGGGTATTTAAGTGGGTTGGTTCTCCCATTTCAATAGTTAGCTTTTGGGTAGATTCCTCATTCCACTTAGATACCTATCAGAACACTAATCAAACACTGGACATTCACCCACATTCTGATTACCATACAAGGGCAACCATAAAGCAATTTTTTTATCAAACTTTCTCATATTGAATTTCCAATAATTTAATGGGACTAATTTTTGTGGCCAGTCTTACAAGTGCCAGCAAAACATAGATAGCTAATATGCACATCTTGTAAGTTGTAAGAAACAATCTATGGCAATAAGAAGCGATGCATAAGCTGAACACAGGACTATAGCTCAAGGCTTATGCAAAGGCTTGTAGTTGAAAATGTTGCTTGGCGGATTAAGAAATGATCTTGATCAACCACTGGAAGTTGTAATTCACATGTCAACCATCAACATTGCCGTAAACCCATTCAACATGGTCGAAATAAGTAAGCTGAAATAGACTATCATTTCATCAAGGGAAAAGTTGGTTCAAGTGTATTGAAGCTCATGTCTATTTCCATCAAAATTAAAGGAACTTGAGACAAAGTTGAGATTATTGATATCTGCGTCCCAGTTGAAATGGGGGTATAGTTATTATGATGAGATCACATGTATTGAATTATTGATCTTGTTCAAATTGTTATACATCAAAACTTTAATTCTTTGTTGTTCTCCACTATATTTGTGGAAGGATGTGCACAGATGGGCAGATATGAGATCCCTAAAACATAGGCTCACAAATGCTATCTAATCTTATTTAGATTATAGAGAAAAATTAGAAGCATGGTAAAAACCAAATTTAAAAAAAAATGAAAAAGTTCTTACCAGTACAGATTAATATACCCAGTATTAAATACCTGAAAAGTAATCCATGACAACCTGCGCAAACACTAATGCATACCTGACTATGTATTCCACTGTCAGTTACATTTATCAACTGTAAAACTCGAGCTGAAATTTCTGCATCAAGCACTTCTTGAGACTCCACACTGAATATAAAAATAGCATAAAAATAAAGATAACATACATAAAATCTTTCACAGAACTTCTCAGAGAATCTGCAACATACATAGACGTTAAAAGTCAAAAGGGGAAATCTTTTACCTACAACCCGTACATTGCTTGATTTTCAGAATTGCAGCAATAATATGAACAATCCAGGCCAGTTTGTCTTCAATCACACAGAGATCGCTGTTATCACTAACTTGTACTCTTGCTCTTTCCTGTTCCAGTAAATGAAAATACCAATCACTAACTCATTTCACCTAAGAGAAAGTAACAGCATTGAGCAAGAGTTACATGCACACCGTGTATATTTGCAGGACTGGCTCTATTATGTTCAATATATATAAACTACTGCTTTCATACTGCATAAAGAATACAAAGTTGTCAAACTAAGAACATATTTCAGCAGAAGCAGCAGAAGTAACGAAAGAAAAAGTTATCTACGTTGATAATGAATATAAAATATGTTAGGAAGAGAAACAAAGTTCAAGGGAAGCAATAGTACAGAAAGGATAATCAATTATGTTAAAATCTGGAAAAACAGAAGTAGAAATAGAGGAAAGGGAAAGAGAGAGAAGGGAAAGAGTAGAGACGAGGAACTCAAAAACCACACAATCAGTAATCCTACAGAAGAGAGAGAAAAGAAGAAAGGAAGGGAGAAAGAAGGAGGGAAAGACTAGAACTAGAATCTGAGTTCTAGGGAAAGAGAGGAGGTTAAAATCTGAATAATACTTCCATTCATCCAGCCCCTTTTGGCAGAATACATATATGATATTTATAGCCTGGCACATAAACTGAAAATAACTACATTATCCCATCAATATAAAACTGACAATAATGTAACCAACACTGGACACTTGTAACAGTTAGCATAAGACACATAATAAAACATAAAACACAAATAACCTCTTCCTAAAATAAACTAGTAAAGGCCACTGGGTTCCAATCAAATTAGTAGAAAGAAAGCTAAAAGTCTACGAAGTCCAATATACAACAAAGCAGTCCAATCTCTCTGCATGCTTGAAACTGAGAACACCCCCTTTTCTTTAATACCAATAGTGAAACAACAAGGTGAAGCCGTGACACAAAAATTATGTATTGTAGCAATATTCTGTCACCCTATTCCTAGTAAACTTTGTCTGAAGTTCCTAAACTAAATCTACAGATTGCAATCATCCAGAGGAAGAGCTATATAAGGTGTCATTGAACAAACAACATGCAGAGGAACAAGAAGGCCCTCTTAAGTTAATATCAAAGTTTGGTTTTCTTTTGCTTCTTTGCATAAGGAGAATATTTTATGCTCCATCCTTGCAATCGTCATTTCCTTTTCCCAAAACTTCTCTTCTCCAAAACAATAAATATTAAGAATTTTGTTAATCAGTAGCGCACCTGAAATCTGCAAAGTTGAGGGAAGCAATCTAACTGATCCTGAAGAAGTTCAGCATTGTCCAAGGGGTTCTCGGAAAGATCATCAGGTATTCCATCCTGAGATTCAGA
>JANTPZ010097540.1:0-41608 GCA_025593235.1 Vachellia pachyceras
TGAGAGCTGGATTATTTTATGGAAAACTTTAATATTAATATAAATAAGAAAACACAATATAGAAAATTACATAGCAACACGCCATCTGATGAAGTTCTCCAACAGAAAAGAAATCAACAATCACATTATGACGTCTCAGGTACACATAAGCCATCAAGAGATGACCTCTCACATTTTCATTTCTGTTCTTCATTATATGTTGAAGCAGCATTTTATGGGTCCCAATACCAAAGGAAAACAAAGCTGAGCAATAAAAGTATCTAAGAAATCATAGATACAAGTTGTTCATACATTTGAATGTAACTCTCGGTGCCTGATCCGAGGGATGCTGCTAGTTTTTTGAACCGTGGGAGCTCATCCTTGCTTGAACGAGTACAAATGTAGACAGCCCTCAAAACTCGAGCATTCTTCATCATGAAGTTTATCATTTCAGACTCACTTTCAGAGCCTCTAAAGCGAAGAAGAGTGAACTCCTTCAGATGTAATGAAACACATGGAGGCACATCAAGTATTGGTTCAGCTGGGGATGAAGAAGAACCAAGCTGAGACTGAATTGAGAAATTGAAGTTAATAACTAATCAAGGCATTATTAATTGCATCAAAAAGAATAAAGGTAAAATCCTCTAACCTCGTAAATCACGAGCTCTTGAGGTTTGGGGAAGTTTTGAAGACAGTTCACCATCTTTGTCCACTCTGGAGCAACACATTCCAAGTGGATTACATTGCTAAACATTGGGATATCAAAGTCAGAAAATTGCCACACATCCTCCTGCACGTAATTCTAAAACGGAATTGAAATTAGGGGCAAATGAAAATTAAGAATAGAAAAATCAAGGGAAACAATGTGATGTGCGGTGATTCATATATACCCGACTTATAAAGCGTAGATTGGTAGCATTCGAAAGAGCATCCAATGGAATTAGACACGGTGGAACTTGTGCAGTGACTAAACGTTCAAGCCTTCCAATGTTGAGAGAATTACCATAACAGAACCCACCTGGAAATCCTATGGCCAAGTCCGTTAGCAAAGGACATGAGTTAAGAAGCATCTCCAAACTTGCAACTGGAAATCTAACATCTCGCAAATGCAGCACTTCAAGCAAAGGCAAATTAGCACGAGAAAGAGTGCCCACAGTCACCACAGTCACTTTTCCATCACTCCTCATCCAATGTGATCCCCTCAACTTCAAAACCTTAATGTTACTAGCAGTGAAAACAGTAGAGGGAAACTCATAGCTACCCTTATGCGGCTGCAAATGTAGCTCCAGATGTTCAACTTTATTGATACTAATCACTGCATCAATCCACTTGTTAACCTTCCGAGGTCTAAAACACTCACGAGGTTGATAATGCGTAGAGCAAAGAACAAACTTTTTAAAAGACCTTAAGTCTACAAATTTGAGCATTTTGTCTACAAATCGATGGAAGGATGTAAGCCTCTGATGGTGTTTACGTTTGAGGTTAAGAGTGGGAAGGGAACGCCAAAGTCGCCTCCATCTCTTGGATAAGAGGCTTGTGGCTAAGGCTTCCTTAGCAGAAAGAAAAGAGAGAATGTGAAGAAGCAATGAATCTGGTAAATCACTGATCCAGTTCCTCTTATCTACATCTTTTCTAACCATTTTGTTCGTGGACACTGAATTATCCATAACCTTTAGCACAAGGCTACAAAGATCTTTTTTTTCCCAATTATGATAACTGCTTCTTCGAATGAACAATGGTTGAAACGAAGGTTAGGTTTGAAAGTTGATCCACAAAACGGGCACTTCAATTTTATCAGAAAGAGCTGAAGAAGAAGACTGAAGTACAAAGAAAAAGGAAAGGACGACGAAAAGAAATGAGATTAAGTAGCGAGAATTGGAAAGACATCATTCACCTTCCATCTCTACACATACATGAAAGAGTAGTGAAGTATCTAGAGGAGCCCTCTCGTTTTTCTGGTCTTTATTACAGAGACTGGAAAACGAACAGTTGAAGAAAAACAAAATTCAGATGAAAATTACTCAACTACTAATAACCCGTGCTCAGTACTAATCGTGACTACTAAAACCCTGGCAAAAAAAAAGACTACTAAAAAGATGAAAATTAATATTAGCTGTATGGATTGGAGGAGTAATTTCACATACAGATGATTTGAAAAAATGGTTTGCATCCCCAATCAAGCACAACATTTGGCGTGGCCACTGATCATAATTATGAGAGCTCAATAGTGTGCTCGTGATATGACCTCAATGAACGTGGCCACAAAAAAATAATGATTATGAAGATGAAATACTGGTGCCATCCTTAGCTGCCTACGCAGCCAAATGGGCGCTCTGCTCATGATCAAAACACTGCCCAATAATGACTTCTTTGTATATTCTCGATTTATTGTACATTAACCCTTGGGATGAAGTGTTTAAAAAAAAAATTGTTAATATGACGCCTTTGGGAGTTCCACTGCTCGGCCTACATTGGGGGAAAAAACTGCTCGGCCTACTACTGATGACATGCATTGAAAGAATCGTACAAGTTACCAAGTAATTAATGCATATTATACAGATGAATATGATCAGGAAATGGAGCCAGAAGTGACAATTCGTTCTCCAAAAAATCATGATAATGATTAAGAATAAAAGTAAAAGAATTTTGGATAAATTATAATAAAATAAAATAACAGCGAGAAAAATAATCATTCACTTTCTATATTCTATCATTGTAAAAGCCCGTATTTATAAACATATGAGAATAATTTTAAGGGTTATGAACAATTAATAGTATAATTAATACAGATGAATATTAATTGTGATTTTTTATAAATTGAATAACTTTTTTGTTTTTTAATAACAATTTATGTGCAGCATTTATGATGTAGAAAGTCAAGAGTCAATGGATATCTACTTATTTAATAAATTTATAACGTTCCTTTTGGATATCTATTATGAATGTGCATCATTAAAAACTTTAACCAGAAAAAATCAAATTGGACCAAAAACTATCTAAAAAAAAGAGTACATCATTCATTGATACACTAATTAGTGATGCCTCATTAAAAACCATTTTAAGAAAAGGCGTGCCTTTTATCTTATAATTTCACCATTTTCATTTCATTTTCTCACAAAAACCCATTTATATCCAACAGGTTTTATATCCTTTAGTGGATCCGTTTGGCAACGCGGTAGATAAGTAATTTTACGCAAGCCGAGGCAAATCTATAAAGAAGATTATCTCGTTTTGCGGAAAAACACTGTTGAACGTACTTTTGGGTATAAGTTAAGCTTTGCCAAACAATCATAGTATAAGGATTACAAGTCCAAAAACTTTTCATTTTTCCAATGATTTTAATTCTTCCTTAACGGCATCTTTTCATAAGGGTTCATTTTTTCTTTGTTGGCATTCACTAATAGATTTTAGCTCATGATCCTCGTTATTATTATTTATTACATCATATGCTATATTATAAGTAAAGATGTCGTCAACATTGACTTCATTTCGATCCCATCGGATTCCATTCATAACATAATTTATTGAGATATTATATTTTCACATATTTCAAATACTTATGTCTCTTCTGAGACTTCCACATTCTCTTCTAGAGATGACTTTTCTGAAGCTATTATCTTTTCTTGATTATTCTAGATTTAACAATCTATATTTATAACACCTTTTTTCAAGGATTTCTATCATTGGAACTTATTGGCCTTCCACGCTTCAGGCATGATTTGGATTCATTCATAATAGTTTGTCCTCCAAAGATATTAATTTGGATAGGAGCATTGACAACTGAGACATGTGATATTGTTATTTCATTTTGGATTAGTAAATGCTTCTAGCATTTAATTAGCTAAATTCTGTAAATGAATTATCCTTTAAACTTTTAGTTCACATTGTTTTATCCGATGATCAAAATGAACCAACGCTAGTTCATTCCAACTAATCTCTTAATCCAACTGGTTATTTTCTCACCCTTATGCTAATGAAAGTAATTCATCAAATGACATTCGGCAAAACGTGCCATAAAATTATAATCAACATATATTCATTGGGTTTTACATACACATATAGTACACACCCAAAAATAGAAAATATTATGTTTTTGTTAAAAAATCTTTGATAGGGGAAAGCCTTCGATAATTTGTTGGCCTAATGCGAATTAACAATGATGCATACAAAATGGCTAGTTCCTAAGTAAAATATGGGAAATTATATCTCATGTAAAAATGTTGCAACTATTTAACCAATCATTCTGCTAGTCTATTTTATGTATGAACAGGAATTACAAAATGTTCAATATCAAGTACAAGGGAGGTATAATCCTCATTATGGCAAGTGAAGTAAATTCATTAGCACTATCAAGATAGTATTTTGTAATTGGATAATCAGAAAAATATACTCTTAACCATATTCATTAAGAAAATAATCTTGCATACTTCATATTGCTGAGTTAATCATGCAGCAGCAATATTATGAAAAATGTTTTAAGAAATATATTGAGTTAGTTTCTTGTCTCCTTGTAGCTGAACACAATAATGAGTTTTTATTACAAACATCATGAATCATGCCCAATTGGCTTGAATCCATTCCAAGAATTGAATGTAGCATCTAATAAATATGTTTATGGTCGTGCATGTAGAAAAGGATGTAGATATGGCTACAATCATGAGTGTTAGCGTTGACAAAATCATAGTGCTTTTAAATTCCACCTGAAGTGGAGAAGAATTAATAAGAACCATGTAAAAGGGCAATATGTGAACATAATCAACAAAATTGGATATGCATTGGAAGCTCCGGAAGAGCCAATTTATAAGAAACTTATTAAGTTTCGTGATATCCGTAGAAATGGATACTAAATGAAAATAGAAGCTATATGATCAGAAGTTTATAATCTTGATCTCTTATTTTAATATGTATGGTGGATGCCATATATTTTTTTCCACCTTATAAAATAACTAGAAGCTATGTTCATTTAATTTAATTATTGTTATACTTACAGCTTTATAAATTATATAAATATATAACGCGTTGTCAACACAAGAACTCTGACGAAGGTATACTTCACCCATAGTTATCTCAATGACTTCATTTACTTTTTTTAATGTACCTTTATTTATTATCGATGTATTTGGAATAATCTTAGTTATTATATAGAATTAAAGTGATTGAGAATTGCTCTCACATCTTCTCTTCTTTTATTCTCTTATCTCTTATCCCAAATTCTTTTACTTTTATAACAAAAATTGTGTTCCCGGTAAACTTTTTTTTTCTCCAGAATACACATGTAATTTAGTAGTTACTATTTAAACTCACATTTAAGTGTAGTGTAGATTCAATTTTAAAATATTATTATTTAATTATAAATTAGTATAAATAAAATAAGATATATAATTATGAGTATGTTTATCAAAACGTTGTGAAATTACGTTAATAAAACAAAAAAAATCTCTTTTAAATATTTATCTTATAAATTATAAATTATTTTAATAAAATAGCTATTACTGCTCATATAAACAAACCATACAAGTGCTTAAAAAATTTGACAAAAAAGAAACTTGCGCGCGTATGGTCCTTAACAATGTACTGATAGATATTGTACAATTTTGTTGGCCAAAAAACAAACAAAAACGATGGCACCCAGTACATATTACTATTTTCATAATTAAATTTTTTTTATTTATTTGCCAAAAGGGGGTGTATGGAACACTTCCAATTTTGCGCTGGCAACAAAAGAGAATCGATAGTTTTGCAACTAATTTTGTCGTTCCATCAGTGCCCTCAGGATGGCATAAATTACAGAAAAGCAGGGCGAAGTTAACAATTTATTTTTGATTTAAGATCATGATTCAATCAATTACAGACACATTTCAACATACCTTGCCTAATTACGATCGCATTTTTCTCGGTGCATGTATGATGAAATTTTTTTCCAATAATGCACACAAATCAAGACAAAAAAATCTCAAAATCCATAAAAAAAGTCTCAATAATTGCATAACAAATTCTAACTAACTAGTTGAGAATAAAATAGGCAGTAAATATATATATATATATATGTTTAGACACCCATTCAATGTGGTAAGTTCAAATAAAGATCTGAGACCTGTTTTTCTTCATTTCAGTTCTTCACATGTCCAAATACTAATGAATAAAAACATATTCACAAGCTTAAGAAAAAATAACCCCAAAATACATCCTTAAAAATTAAGAAACTTAACAATAGCAGTAAGATCCCAATCCCGTAACAAAAAGCTGAGGATTAATGCAAAATACAGTATCAAATACAGACTTGTCATGATCTGTCCTCTGTTTTCTCACACATTTTCCCCTTCCTGTTCTTCCATTATATATATAGTGAAGAAGAAATCAACCCTCTTGACACGCCAGTGATTTTGGCACTTGTTACTACAGTCCTATAACAAAAAGAAAAAAGTTAAGGAACATGCAAATCAAGCATCACAAAACACAAAAACAAGTGGTAGTTGATGGATTCTAGTGCAGCTTTCATAACCTGATCTGAGGCATGCTGCTAGATTTAGGAACTTTTGGAGTCCATACTCACGGCTAGAATCTACTACACGAACGAAGAAGGTACCCAAAACTCTAGCATTCATCATCATAAACTTTATCATTGCTAACTCATTTCTAGAACCTCCGTAGCGACCAATATCGAACTCCTTCAGATGTAATGAAACAAATCGAGGCACACCAGGTATCCGTTCACGTGGCAGGGATGAAGAACCAAGCTGATACACGCAACATAAAAATTTCAGCCATAAAAGTGTATTATTAATTAACCGAAGCATATTGCAATAATAAAACAAGTTTAAAAAATCATCAAACCTCGTAAATTACAATCTTTTTAAGTTTGGGAAAGTTCACGAGACAGTTCACCAACCTAGTCCACTCTTCAGCAAAACACTCGAGACGGTAAAACATTGGAATAACCTCATTAAATGGTCAAATTTCCTGCTTGGAACCGTAAAACAGACAGGAAATTAGGGATTGAAATCTTAGGGGACAAAAGGGACTAGGGAGGAAAGGGAAGCGAATTACTCACGTATAACTTATATAAGCGTAGACATTTCACATTAGAAAAAACTTCCAATGGGGTTAGAGATTGTGGAACTTCTACAGTGACCAAATGGTCAAGTCTTGCAATTTTGAGTCGGTGATAATCCACTGCATATGAAAATTTTACTACCAAGTCTTTAAGCAAAGAACTTGCAGTAAGAAGCATTTCTAAACTAGAAAATATATGGAAATTTAACATCTTTCAAATGCAATACTTCAAGTGAAGGCATATCAACGCGGGAAAGATTGCCCACAGATACTCCACTCAACTTCAAAACCCTAAAATTGTTGGCAACAAGAACGCTAGAGGGCAACTCGTATGCAACCCATCGCACCAGATGTAGCTCCAGAAATTCAACTTTTCTACTAATCATAACATTAACCCACTTGGTAATCTTGAGGGGTCTAAAGTGCTCACCACGCTCAACATGATCACAGCTGAACACCAACTTTTTGACAGATTTCAAGTCTACCAATTTGAAAACTTTGTCGACGAATCGATGAAAACTTTGTCAACTTTTCTACTAATTCACCTTCGTTTTCCTGGATTCTATTGTGCAGGCCTAGTCTATTGGTTAATATCTGATGAAAACTTTGGTTAAAATTTATAAAAGGTTAATATCTGATTGCGAGAGTAACAAGTTAAGTTTAACAACCAAATTACTTGAGGTTCCATGACTGGTTATAATTATATCCCTGGTTCTCGTCGCTGAGCCGGCATTCATTCAGAATAGACTTGTCACCTATGAGTTATATTTTAAGTCATATATACTTTGTTTATCTAGAAACACTTAACTCTCATCCAAAAGTACGTTCAACAGTGTTTTCGGAAAAATGTGGCAATTTCCTCTACAAATTTATCTCGGCTTGCGTAAAAGTATTTCTCTACCGTTTTCCAAACGGACCCACTAACTCAGGATATGTTCCGCAAGTATATTTTTCTCCTTGATCTTATATCCCAAACTGGAAGATAAAGCAATGGTGAGAGGCACTATTTCTTCCACTACTTTATTTGTCAATTGAAGAGAGCACATAGATATGGTATATACTTAGGACTTGTTTGGAAACTAGTTGTGAAATTTAGGTTTTATCCAAATATAAAAATTTTTCTGAAAAGCTATTTTGATTACAAAACATCAGTTTAAAATCGAGGTTTCCTTTTTTCTACTTTTTCTTCTTTTTCTACTTTCTTCTCTTTCCTCTTTCCTCTTTCCAACTTTCTTTCTATCTTTGTCTTTCCTAATTTTTATTCTTTCTCTTTTATCTTTCCTACCTATCTTTTGCCTCGGAATCCGTAAAAGCTAATAACTTCTCAAACATAAATCACTTTTCAAAACTTAGGTTTTGCCTCGGAATTTATAAAATTTATTTTTCAAAATCTATTCTCCAAAAATTAGGTTTTACCTCAAAATCTATAAAAGCTATTCGGAAAAGGGTTTCAAACAAACCCTAAAATACACAAAAGGGAGTGTTTAAAATACCATATGTATTTTCAAGTAAGTGATGGGGCTATGAATGTGATTAGAAATATAGCTGCATTTGAACAGTGTCACCTTGCTTTTGAGAGCTATGTGACTGATTATGTAACCCTCTTTGAACCATCTTATTGACACCAGAAAAGATGTTGAGCTGCTTGTTGAGAAGGGAATTATGGGTAGCAGTAACAAAGTGGCTTCCTTGGTTAACACTTGACAAGAATTGTGTTCATGTCTTGCAACAGTGATAATCTCTTTCTATGTGAAGAATTGAACAAGTTTCATGAGAACCCTTACCACAAGTATAAGGCAATCTTGAAGCTTGAATACTTGAGTAAACCCTGGAGAATAGCTTTTATTGCTGCAATTTTGCTGCATTAGAACAATATGCTCTCTCCCCTTATATAATCAGTAGCTCATAAGTTCTTGCGCACCACAAATAATGCAAATGTGAAGCTTACATATCTCTGGACAATCCGGATTTCATTCATGTTTTCATTCTAAAACAAATTTATCTACTTATATATATATATATATATAGATATCTACTTCTTTCTATCCTTGATATATGATCTACTTTGTAGTTTAATTTATTTATTAATATATATCTTATATTAAATATCTGAATGAGTCATTTAGAGATTGTTCAAATCAAATATGAATACATGTTTCATTTAGAAAATATCATGATGACTCAGTGTTATATAATTAGTGATATTTGGTATAGCAAGTAATCATCTCATTGGAACATGTGAATGTGAAGAAGATGACCCTGATTTATATAATTATTAATGTTTTGGTATATTTTCAAGAGTCATTGTTAAATTGTGAGATATTTTGATTCATTATATATACGTGTTGTGTGTGAGTTGATTGATATTTATGTGGATTATGAGAAATATGGAGAGAGTACTGAGTAAAAAGTAGTTAAAGAAATTATATATTTTTCATTAATTTTCATGTGATAATTTTAGAAGTTATTAGTGGACAATAAAACAAGTTGATATTTGTATAAAATTATGGTGTATATTTATCTTTCAAGTTTCTGATATGAAGTAACGGTGATACGGAAGTATAAAAATATTTCCTTTTTCATGAAACCCATAATTTAGTTTTCATCAACTGAGGAGTGAAATCATAATTTAGTTACAAGCATCCTTAAAAACGTTTTTAAAGATCAATTTTAAAAAATTGATAAAGATTAGGCTTTTATCATATATAATATAATGTATTGATTTTTATAAAATTATGTCCATACTTTTTTTTAATTTCAGAGTAGAAAACATTTTTATGTCGTCTAAGAATAACTTACGTTAATTAATATAAACAGTACCAAACCAGGTGATTACAAAATAATCTCAGCCGTCCACTTTCGATTTCTGGGTCGCCATCACCCGAATCGTGGATAGTCCTTGGAGAGTTGGGGCAATTCCTGTTTTGAAACGGTAGCGTTGAATCATTCGTTATTCAAAAATTTCGGATGTTTCCAACGGCTACATCATTCGAAGATTATATTGTTTGTAACGGCTCTTTTGTGCACTAGGTCTGTATATATAATTGGAATTAGCCGAGAAGCGTTTATTTTTCGATTCCCTTCTAATCGCTCAATTTCTTCCTAACTCATTTCTTCTGTGTTCTCCCCCCCTAGTCTTCACCTATTATGCTAGGTGCTTCGTTGGGAATTTACTGTTCACTCATGGGTTTCTGGTATGTCTTGGTAAGTCATATTTTCCATTTTGTTTAAAATCTTGAAGTGATGAACTGAGTCTTTGCATTGGGACTCTTGCCTCCTCTTTCTAACACCTAAACTTTGGTTAAGCGTGTAATCAAACTTCCGCAACAGATTGAAACAACCAAAAGTTCCCGTTGTTGTTGTTGATTACAATAACAATTGGTCACTAATTTTCAAACCGTCACCGTTTCCGGGGAGGCACGGTTTCTTAGGATTTTTGGTTAATTGAGGGTCAAATTTTAAGATGTTTTGGTGTGTTATTTTGTGTTTCTGTTGGATTTTAGCCTAGAGTACCTTTGCTAAACTATAATGAGTTTTCTGTGGGTTCTTCGTCTATTCCCTCCAGCTGTTAATAGTTCTTGAAGTTCATCTCCTTCTGCATTATGAATAATGCTTTTTATCAGGTGTCGCCATTGCAAGTCTTCTGACTGTGCATTACGTCATTGGTGCTTTTATGTAGTTGTATGCCAGTCAAGCAGTTTTTCCTACTCTCTACAGTGAAATCAATGCTGAGTGTTAATATCACCTTACTTTAAGGCAAGCTTGCCAGATACAGTTTATATGCTTCATCCTGAAATGGGGATCACGCGTTATTGAATCGTGAATTAATTTTAAAAGCTTGATTGCTGATAATTCTATTAATATATTGTTATTCAATGCACTTAAATAAACTTTCCTGTTCTCTTGCTCTTGATTATAGCGTAAATGTTTGGGGAGTATTGCACCGGTCTTGTCAAATTGATCAGTATTTCATTCGACCTTGTGATGCTCTAAATCTGTTGTCTTTCATCTGATGAACGAGGATGTTCCCTAGCTGGGTTCTTGTAGGCTGTTAAGGTGATTTATTGGTACTTTCTTAAAGTAAACAATGAGCTTTTTTTATAGCATGGAAGTTTAATATAATTTACGTTTATTACCTTTTCTTTAATGCCTATAATTCACTGTTTTAGGCAAGATGGCTTGTGGAATCTGAAGTGGTCCCAATTAGGCTACTCCAGGACGTGGTGAGGTATTCTTTTCTTTTTGTTGCCTGTTTTCTAATAACTTAATTTTCCCTTTCATTTTGAGGCTTCTGGTGATAGGTAATTCTTTAGGGAATTAATAATTTGATGTATTTACAATGTTTTAGTTGAATGTTATGCATTTGTGGGAAGAATTTTTAGGGGAGGCTGAATTGATCAAAATAAAGGCTAAGGATTTGATGGGAAAAGCAATGGTTTAGAGATGTTATGGCCATCATATGATAAATGTCTTAGGTTCTTGCTTATCTGTCCTTGTCTTAATTTGTGATTTTTTTTTTGTTGGCAATGCGAGACATGTATTCCCACATAGTTAAGTGGTTATGGGATGACGTTTACATGCTCTCAGATTGCACACAGGAGTAGTGGCTGTTAGTTATTGATTGAGTTTTTAACATTCCCAAACCTTACACGTTGTGGTCCAAAGCCTATGTCAAAGGATTAGGATTAAGTATGTGCCTAGACACATTATACTTATTACGGGCGTAACATTAATTAGGTTCTCATTGATCCATCTGTCACTGCTAATATTTTCGATCCCGTACATGTACAAATGCTGGATGTGTAAATCAAGTCATTATCACACTTTTCTTGTGTTTATGTGTCAGTCTTTTCTTTCGTTGAGTTGGCTAGCAGTTGTTTATCTTCTTTGGATTTGGGTTCTTCTCCCTTGGCTACTCTTAGCTAGAAAGTACAATAAGATCATAACAGATTTAATTTTGATTGCTAATGTTACTCTCTTTTGGTCCTATTCTTGCTTGCATCAAATATACAGGACCTCTATATCGGTGAATGAATTCTGATTAATCTTATGCATACGATTTTTTTTTTTTTTGCGCTATTGATTTCAGGTCAGAGTTAGCACACAGCTTCTTTATCATCAGATCAAATTCAGTGCTGTTAGAGAAGATAGTGAAGGCTATGTGAAACTGGTTTGAACTCTGGGTTTTAGCGTTTATGAATTTTTTTCTTGATTATATTTTCTATAAATCACTTGCTACATATGATTGAGTTCTGACTGAAGAGCATTGCACTGTATTTTTTCTTGTTAGTGTATTTGTTGTGGTTTTAGGGTTTTCCTCCTATTACTGTTTATAATTTTTGTGACCTTTTATTTTTTATTTTATCAAGGGGCATTTTGTAACTGCCTCCGTCAATATACGATTGATGGATTGTGTTTGTTTTCAATGTGAAGTTTCTTTTGATTTCCTCTTTTGGCCTTATTTTAGGATTTCTTCTATTAATTGATTGTTTGTGGATATTTGTGGTTTTATTGATATTACTTCTGTAGTTGCTAAGTTCTATTATGGTGGAGGGGGTTTGTAGCTTCCTCCTCATTCATTGTTGTTTCAGTTTTTGTGTTTTTCACCTTTTGTGAATATTACTAGATGTTTGTGTTTGTTTGTTTATTGTGGTTTTAGGTTTTTTCTCCTATCAAGGGGTATTTTGTAACTGCCTCTTCAATATACGTTTGTGTTTTCGATTGATGGATTGTGTTTGTTATGATGATTCTTTTGATTTCCTCTCAAAGGGCCATATTTTAGGATTTCTTCTATTGATTGATTGATTGTGGATATCTGTGGTTTTTTATTGATATTACTTCTGTAGTTGCTAAGTTCTATCATGGTGGGAGGGGGTTTTTAGCTTCCTCGTCATTCATTGCTGTTAGTTTTTATGTTTTCTATACCTTTTGTGATTATTATTAGGTTTTTGTATTTGTTTGTTTGTCGTGGTTTTAGGGTTTTTCTTCTATTATTGTTTTTAATTTTTGAGACTGTTTATTTGGATTACTTATCAAGGGGTATTTTGTAACTGCCTCTTCAATATACATTTGTGTTTGCGATTTCTAGATTGTGTTTGCTTTTGTTATGATGATTCTTTTGATTTCCTCTCAAAGGGCCATAATTTAGAATTTCTTCTATTGATTGATTGTTTGTGGATATTTGTGGTTTTTTATTGATTGTTTGTGTTTGTTGTTGTGATGATTCTTTTGATTTCTGTGCTGAATTGTGTCTTAATTTTGAAAAAAAATATATATGATAAAATCTATTTATATATTTCAAGTATTTTTTTTACATAATCAATGCTTAATATTTCATTCTTGGTAGTGGCAATATTTACCTCCTCTTGCTTTGCGTGGAGCATCACTGCATTGTGATGATGTTGTGTCTTATGCTTTATCCTTTATGTGATGCAAAACATAATTTCTACAGTTTCTTAGTCAATTCTTTGACGTGGAGCAAAATAAATATGGAGGATAAGACATAAAGAGAGCAAGGCAGGGTAAGAACTTCTCTCTAATTTGTGGCAAGATTTTTGGTAAGATTTATTTATATATTTCAAGTATTTTTTTTTAACATAATCAATGCTACTTTGTAATATTCCATTCTTCGTAGTGGCAATCTTCTTGCTTTGCTTGGAGCTTGACAGTCACTGCATTGTCTAAAGAGGTGGAAAGGTTTGTAATAATGTGCCTTACATAATTTCTACAGTTGCTTAGTCAATTCTTTGATGTGGAGCAAAATATATATATATATATGTGGAGGGTAACAAATAAAGAGAGACAGGAAGGATAAGAACTTCTCTCCAACTTGTGGTGTTCAAAATCATCAAAGTAGTGTTACCTCTTGTTTCATGATTTCCTTTTTCCACTTTCTATTCAAACATGTTATTAGCACTAATTCCTCATGTTCCAATTTTCAGATCAAGTTTCTTTCATTGGATTTGATTTATGAAATCCTACTAGTTTTCCAATTCACTTTATTCCCATGCCTCTGTTTTTGCAATTTCCCTTTTTCCATCTTGATTGTTAGAAGTCATGTTCTTTGTTGATTTTAATTCATGAAATATGGAATATGATTAGGCTTGAGAAGTTTGGTTCTTTCAATGAATTAGTACATATTGCCTCTTACATAAAAGTTGAACACTTTCGCGTCTAAGTTGTTGCTATATCTTGATTGTGATTGTTTCCACATTTTTGTGGTTTATTGTGCTTTTATTTGCTATTGAGTTCCATCAAGGGGGGAATTTGTTATTCATGAAATATGGAATATGATTAGGCTTCCTTGTGTTTGCTATTTTCAGACCATGATTGTTACGAGATTGTTGTGTTTGTTTGTTGCGATTTCTTTTGGTTAATAAAGTTCCATTTGAAAGTTTGGGCGAAATTCATGGGGCAGGATTTCTGGTTACTATGATTTTTGCCATAATTTTGTGCTGTTTATTGAGATTACTTTTGTTTGCTGTTGAGTTTTACGAAGGGGTGGCAATTTGTAGTTGCTTCGTGTTTGTTTATTGTGATTATTTTTTGCTTAATTTAATGAATCTTTGGATTATTATTTGCTTTTGTGATTGTTTATAGACTTTTTTGTTGTTGTGCCCTCTGTGGGAGGAATTTGGTCTCTATTTTCATTCCTTTTGAATTGAAATTCTTTCAATCGAAGTTGTTTTAATTTAAATGGTTGATTTCTCGCTTGAAAGTTTCTTGTTATTTTGGGACTGTGATTGTTGCGACATTTTTGTGCGATTGTGCTGTATCTTCTTTGTTTCTTTGTCTTGACTGTATTTTCCATTTCTGGACCAGTGCTTGTTACTGTATTGTTGTGCTTGTTTGTTGCTTGTTCTTTTGCTTAATCAAGTTCTGTTTGAAAGTTTGAACGTCGTCATGGGGGAGTGATTATGCGAGTTTATAGTTGGATCCTCTTTCTTAATTTGTGATTATTACTAGATTGTTTTGATTTAGAGATCGTTTGGGAGCTCTTCCGACCTATGTTTTGTTGTAAAACCTAGGTTTTATCCCAAAATCTAGATGTTGTGCGATATTTTCTTTATTTCTTGGATTTGCCATTTTTGGACCGTGCTCTTTCTTAATTTGTGATTATTACTAGATTGTTTTGATTTAGAGATCATTTGGGAGCTCTTCCCCCAAATCTATGTTTTGTTGTAAAACCTAGATTTTATCCCAAGGTGAAAATTCATATTTTTTTTCAAAACTTGAGATTGTGCTGTATTTTCTTTGTTTCTTTGTCTTGGCTGTATTTGCCATTTCTGGACCGTGCTTTTTACTGTATAGTGTTTGTTTGTTGCTTGTTCTGTTTGAAAGTTTGAACGTCCTCATGGGCCCCCCTGTTGTGATTAGTGCGAGTTCATAGTTGGATCCTCTTTCTTGATTGTGATTATTACTAGATTGTTATGTGCTGACATCTTTTGATTTGGAGATCGTTTGGGAGCTTTTCCTGTTTTGTTGTAAAACCTAAGTTTTATCCCAAAATCTAGATTTTGTATGTATTCATATTTTTTTTCCAAAACATGAGATTGTGCTATATTTTCTTTGTTGTAAGACTGTATTGTGTTTGTTTGTTGCTTGTTTTGTTTGAAAGTTTGAACGTCCTCACGGAACTATGAACTCGCGTTCATAGTTGGATCCTCTTTCTAGATTGTGATTATTACTAGATTGTTATTACTTAGAACTAGATTGTTATGTACTTGTTTGAAAAATTAGGTTTTGAAAAAAGTTATTTTCTTTTTTAAATCACACTTTTTTCCTTTCTTACTTTTTCTCTCTAACTCTGTATAAGCTAATAACTTCATAAACCCATTTGGAAGCTCTTTCTGATGCAAAACCTAGGTTTTATCTCAAAATTAGGTTTTGTACTCACATTTTTCAAAAAAGATATTTTCTTATCAAATCACTCTTCTCCTAATAAATTTTCTCTCTCCTATTTTTTTCTTTTTCTTTTTTCTACTTCTTGCACCAAACTCCGTAAAAACACTATTGAGCGCACATTTAACTTTTCCGAACGTGGTTCCAAACAAGGCCAATAACCTTTCAGAACTTGGGTTTTGCTTTGGAATCCGCATATTCTTTCAAAATCTGTTCTCCAAAACCTAAGTTTTACTTTGAATTCAATAAAAGTTATTCTCAAGCGAACTTTAAACGTGCTCAAAGATCCATATTTTAGGATTTCCTCTTGTGATTATTTCAATATTTTTGTGGTTATTATTGTGATTACTTTTGAATGATATTGAATTACATCGTCAGGTTGGGTTTGTATAAGGCCGTATCAATTTTTGTGATTGCTATTTCTTTGTGTGATTGTTACTAGATTGTGTTGTGTTTGCTTGTTGTGATCTTATGTTTTCTTGTTGTGATTCTTTCTAGACATAAAGGTAGAATTTTTGTTATTTTTGAAATGTGCTTGTTTTGTTGTTCTTTTGGTTTCTGAAGTTGTGTCATTAGGCATAAAAATCAAGAGTGATTTTGAATTATAGGGTTCATTAGAAATTACTTATCAAGAGTATTTAGCTCAGTTGGTTTGGTTCAGTCTAGCCCATGATATTTTTTACTTACTTTTTTATATTTTTATATTAATAATGACACTTATTATTAATTTATACTTAAATTTTAATATTTTAGGTGTATTTTAATATGATTTTATGTTTTTTATGTTGATTTTGTATCAAAGCGCTTACCATCACTCTTTTCCTCATTTACAATTCCATGAATCATTTGTTCTTGTCTCTATTTAACATGTTTTATCTAGTATTATTAAAATCATGTTATACTGACTGATCATTTACAATTCCATTAATCATTTGTTCTATTGTCTCTATTTAACATGAAAATCTAGTATTATTAAAATCATGTTATACTGACTGATCATGTTGAAGTGGGTTTTGGACCAAATGCTCAGATCAGTTAATCTATTCCAGGCTTATGATATTTTTTACTTATTTTTAATTTTGCATGTATTATACTTATTATTGTTAAATGTTAAATGATCATCTATTTCTACTTAAATTTTAATATTTTAATTAGAGGCAATCAATTTATAATTAAAAAAGGGAAATTTATTGGAAGTTCCCAAATAAGAAACTTATTTAATGAATAATCCCAATTTTAAAAATATTTATCAAAACAATTGACAACATGAGGTGTTGTCAATCGGTGCATGATGTTGTCAATGTATAGGATCTCATGTTGTCAATGGTTTTGATAAATATTTTTAAAATTGGGACCATTCATTAAATAAGTTCCTTTTAAAAATGTCTTTGAATTGCCTAGACCCATACCTCCGGTTGTCTTGTATACCTTGCCAAACTAGATCTCAGGTTGGGTGTCAACCTGCTCTTTCTAAGACTTACAATGCTAGTAGTTAGAGACCATGTTTCTGTCATTAGAGTTGGCGTGCCTAACCTACCCGCCTTAACGGTGCGGGCTTGGGCTGGCTAAAGAGGGCTAGGAGCTCGCAGGTTATGACGGGTTGGCCCAGTAGAGGATACTCTCCGAAGGGGTCTAAAGAACCAGGAAGGAGAAGGGAGTTGTGGAAAGTAGAGGGCCGACGAACGGCTTAAGCCAGAAAACTGAAATTAGATATGCAAAGGTAAGATAAAGAAAAGGACCTGAGAGCGACGGTAGTCCGCATAGGACTCAGACCTTCAGAGAAAGGAAGAAGAAGATGCAAGACATGATGCAAATGTAGATAAAATTAACTTTATTTATAAAACTGGCACTTACAAAGAGAACGTAGGAACCAGGGGATACAAGAGAAGAGGAGAGCAAAGGGATACAAGAGGAGAGGATTCTGAAGCGCAATGTAAGCTTCTGCCTTCTAGTGAAGGAGGCTTCTACTTATATAGGCTTTAGAATCACTATTTACAGAGTGTCAAGACCTAGAACTGGCTAGCGACCTGAACTATTTCAACAGTTCCGGTGCGACTGACTATATTCCTGACAATATTCTTAGCCTGCACACCTGGCAATTTTCCTGGTCAATTGTTCTACAGTGTTCGATTTTTGTTTGACATAGTGTTTACAATAATGTTCGGGAAAAATAATAGCAAAAGATTCCTAACTATCATTTCTGAGATGGGTGATCTCCAACTCTTCTTTGTCATCAGTATCCGGTGCTGGAGAGTTGGATGTTGATGGTTCTTGGCTTGCTCCGCTTGAAGAAGAAACTTCATTTGTGAGAAATTGAATTATTGAACCGAGCTGTTGCACAAGTTCCTGTTTACTTTGGACCCCTGCGAGTCTAGTTTGAATTCTGGCGCTTTGCTTTAAGAAAATACTCTGCTCCGAAAGGCAAATATATTCAGAGTTTGCTTTGAACCGTTTTTCAACTGCCTCAAGGTTGAGAAATTTTAGTTGGAACTTCTCCCACCATCTGATAAAAGGAATTCGCTGTAAAATAAGGAGGACAGCTACATCTCTATCTTGATGAGAAAAGGAGTACTGCCAGGAGAATGTCCAAGCACCTGATAGTTTGGAGAAATAATAGTGTAGTTCCACTGGAATGACAAGGTTCTACACAAACATTAAATTTTTGTTTGAAGGACTCAAAGGCTTGGATTACATCAGGGGGAAAGACTTGAGGGGTAACCCAAAGAAATCCCACCAATGTAGAAACCATTGAGGAAATTGGTACTTGGTATATTTATTAAAATAAATAAACCAATAATATTTAAAAAAACCGATTTTGATCCCAGAAGACTTTTGAGGGTTAACAGGCTTAAAGTGCCATTCAGAGGGGAATATCTTTAAGGCTGTTAGGTTAGGTGTTTTCCCAAAATTCACGAAAACCTTTCAGAAAATCCAAACCAAGCACTCCTCCTCGAAGACTAAAAAATGAATTCAGATCCAAACCATTCTTGGAGCACCTTTTGCAACTCTCTGTTCCCTTACCAAACAGGAACAAAATCAAATATTTTGGGATTTTGTTTAAAAGAATTTCTAAGAAACATTTTGGGAAAAAGATTCTTTTCCTTTGGGGCCGGTCCATAAGAATAAAAGAATTAAACCCAATTTCTTTTAAACAAAATCAAATAACTTTTTTGAAAGAAGAAATTTCTTTTCACAAAATTGAACAATTTTTATCACAAACAAAAATTCAGAATAAAATTCTGAATTTTTATACAAGTTGTTCTGATTTACCAAATGCATTTTGGGAACACAGCATGTGGAAGATTTACCATATGAGCCAAAATTTTCTGAGAAAAATATACCAACAAAGGCTAGACCAATCTAAATGAGTCAAGAGCTTCTTGAAACTTGTAAAAAAAGAAATTCAAAATCTTTTATATAAAAAACTTATTAGAAAGAGTAGAAGTCCTTGGTCCTGTGCTGCCTTTTATGTTAATAAAAATGCAGAAATTGAGAGAGGAACTCTAAGGCTTGTTATAAATTATAAACCTCTTAACGAAGCCCTCCAATGGATTGGTTATCCAATCCCAAACAAGACAGATGCAAATGCCTTTTGGGAACTTGTTCCTGTTTGGTAAGGGAACAGAAGAGTTGCAAAAGGTGCTCCAAGAATGGTTTGGATCTGAATTCATTTTTTAGTCTTCGAGGAGGAGTGTTTGGTTTGGATTTTCTAAAAGGTTTTCATGAATATTGGGAAAACACCTAACCTAACAGCCTTAATGATTTTCCCTTCTAAATGACACTTTAAGCCTGTTAACCCTCGAAAAACAAGAGAGTGTTATGAATTAATATTGATTCATTCTGATTCTGTTTCTCTCTCCAGAAAGGCAGACCCAAAAGATGAATCTTTAATAACATATTCTACTCTTCAAATAAAAAAGGTTCTCACTCCAGTGGGGATCTGATTTAAACAAACCACGGTTTTGGGATATTGATTTTGAACCCTAAACCCTATGGATATTCATACTGGGATTACCAAGATGCCTGGTGGAAAGTTTTTTAGGATCAAAATCGGTTTTTTAAGCATTCTTGGTTTATTTATTTTAATAAATCTACCAAGTACCAATTTTCTCAATGGTTTCTACATTGGTGGGATTTCTTTGGTTTGGTGGGATTTTAAACAAACCACGGTATTCGAGGAGGAGTGTTTGGTTTGGATTTTCTAAAAGGTTTTCATGAATATTGGGAAAACACCTAACCTAACAGCCTTAATGATTTTCCCTTCTGAATGACACTTTAAGCCTGTTAACCCTCGAAAAACAAGAGAGTGTTATGAATTAATATTGATTCATTCTGATTCTGTTTCTCTCTCCAGAAAGGCAGACCTAAAAGATGAATCTTTAATAACATATTCTACTCTTCAAATAAAAAAGGTTCTCACTCCAGTGGGGATCTGATTTAAACAAACCACGGTTTTGGGATATTGATTTTGAACCCTAAACCCTATGGATATTCATACTGGGATTACCAAGATGCCTGGTGGAAAGTTTTTTAGGATCAAAATCGGTTTTTTAAGCATTCTTGGTTTATTTATTTTAATAAATCTACCAAGTACCAATTTTCTCAATGGTTTCTACATTGGTGGGATTTCTTTGGGGTTAGCCTTAAGTCTTTCCCTTTGATGTAATCCAAGCCTTTGAGTCCTTCAAACAAAAATTTAATGTTTGTGTAGAACCCTACCATTCCAGTGGAATTCCAGTGGAACTACACTATTTCTCCAAACTATCAGGTGCCTAGATATTCTCCTGGTAGTACTCCTTTTCTCATCAAGATAGAGATGCAGCTGTCCTTCCTTTTATCAGATGGTGGGAGAAGTTCCAACTAAAATTTCTCAACCTTACGGTAGTTGAAAACGGTACAAAGCAAACCCTGAATATCTTTGTCTTTTGGAGCAGAGTATTTTCTTGCAGGGGTCCAAAGTAAACAGGAACTTGTGCAACAGCTCAGCTCAATAATTAAACTTCTCACTAATGAAGTTTCTTCTTCAAGCGGAGCAAGCCAAGAACCACCAACATCCAACTCTCCAGCGCCGGATACTGATGACGAAGAAGAGTTAGAGATCACCCATCTCAGAAATGATAGGTAGGAATCTTTTGCTATTATTTCTCCCGAGCATTATTGTCAAACAAAAATCGAACACTGTAGAACAATTGACCAGGAAAATTGCCAAGTGTGTAGGCCAGGAATATGGTCAGTCGCACCGGAACTGTTGAAATAGTTCAGGTCGCTAGCCAGTTCTAGGTCTTGACACTGTGTAAATAGTGATTCTAAACCCTATATAAGCAGAAGCCTCCTTCACTAGAAGGCAGAAGCTTACATTGCGCTTCAGAATCCTCTCCTCTTGTATCCCTTGGTTCTTACGTTCTTTTTGTAAGTGCCAGTTTTATAAATAAAGTTAATTTTATATATATTTGCATCATGTCTTGCATCTTCTTCTTCCTTTTTCTGAAGGTCTGAGTCCTGTGCGGACTACCGCAGCTCTCAGGTCCTTTTCTTTTTCTTACCTTTGCATATCTAATTTCAGTTTTCTGGCTTAAGCCGTCCATCGGCCCTCTACTTTCCATAGCTCCATTCTCCTTCTTGGTCCTTTAGACCCCTTCGAGGTTGGCCCAACATAGGAAGGTTTTTTATTTTAAAAATAATATATTATATATATTTTACCTTTTTCATTTCAATATTTTTTCAAAATATGATATTTAATAAATTCAAAAATAGTATAGAATATTTTATTTTTTCATATCAACTTTCTATAACCAAATATATATATATATTTTGAAAACTTGAAAAAATGAAGCATATGATTGTACAATCTTATAAAAAAAGAGAGAGAAAAGAAACAAAAGGAAATTTATTTTTTAAAAAAACTTCAAAAAAATGTTGGCGAACTAGCTGCTCAGCCTACCAACGGTGGGTCCCAACCCTATTTTTTATCTCATATTTTTTACGAAGAAAAAAAGTAATACTCTAAAATTATTGAAAATTTATTGACAGCAGAGAATAATGTAATTATGTAATTTTATAGGGAAAAAATTAGGTAAAAAGGGGAAAATTATTTTAAAATTTTTTCAATGACAATGGTTTTATGACCTTCCCGTGTTTGCAATTTGTTCCTCACCAATTAGCAGCCCATCAAAGTCCATTGACACGTATTAATCCAATATATTATTAACCAGCCTATTACATGACATGCCCAAGTCATGCTTCAAACGATTTACGCTTCCTTTGTACCATCCTTAGACAACACTGTGGATCCCACTTGCATATAAAGGTCACACCCTTTGAGCCTGCTATTTCTCCTTCGTCAATTCAATTTCCTTAGTTCCACTATGAACCGGTGTAGAAAGGAGACTTATCTATGCATACCTTGTCGATCTAACTCCCTAGGACAATAAAAAGGCCCTTATCTAAGTGCAGGGCAAATGGGCAATACGAACCAGTGTAGTTATTTTACTAATAGTCTAGAGTCGAAAGTCTCTTTCTATGGTTGTACTGCTAAGTAAATAATCCATGATCATTCATGGTCACCCTGTCAAGGCAAAGTCATTGTCTAATTATGTCATAAAGAAATCGGGGCGATAGCATTGAAATGATACAACCTACCAATTTTGCTACAAGCTTACCATTCAACTTCCTACTCAGTCTCTTCTCCTCTGGGGGCACAATCACATTTGGCCCCTTTGTTGTATGCTCCACCTTGATTATCTATTTCTGTCGCCCATCGCTCCACCAATCTGACCAAATCTTAAATCGAATCCTATTCTCATAAGTCCTACTAACTTTTTGTCGATTCATCAACTTTGACTCCCCTCCATCCTAAGGGTGTGCAAAAACCCG
The DNA here is from genome assembly GCA_025593235.1 of Vachellia pachyceras. Lineage (NCBI taxonomy): Eukaryota > Viridiplantae > Streptophyta > Magnoliopsida > Fabales > Fabaceae > Vachellia > Vachellia pachyceras. The sequence continues at coordinate 22,807 of JANTPZ010097540.1, forward strand.
ATAATTTGGTATGACTTGAAAGCAAAACAAGATTAGCTAGATCGGATTGGTGTCCTTAGGTTGGACTAGATAGGGAACCGATGTTACACCTCACTTGTCACCTCTTTATGTTCTTCAGATATCATTATCGAACCATTTAAATACCTTCCAAACTTAAAATTTTTGTAAATTTTAAAACTTACCAGAAGTTACTGTTCATTTGGTAAATTTTTCATATTTTTGGGTCAACTTTAAAAATTCATAATTAATTCTAGAAAACTAAAATTGTGTAGTTCAAGTCTCTATATGAACCTTGTTGAATTTTCTACAAGGAAAAATATCAATTTATTTAATTTTATGATGAATCAATACAGTTTATTTCGTAAAATTCAACTATTCATACGATCATTTTTCAGTTTTCTAGATTTCCTCCCTAACTTTGGTATACCATAACATTCTGTTCGCACATCCAAAGTTAGCAAACTTTAGCTCATTTTAAAGGTTGGATTTGTGTAGTATTTTTCTCAAAAATTTCAAGTCATTTGAACCTCAATTGCTATTTTTCACTATTGCCTCAATCTTGATCTTTGTTAAGGGTTTTGGACCCTTCTAAAGTTACTTTATGATGCGATCCAACAAGCTGACTTATCAAATTAAAATGAGCCTAACAAAATAAATGGCATTTGGATCAACAAATTAGGAATAAGACTCCAAGGACGTCATTAACTTGATTTGGGCTGAAAATGGACCTACAGATTCTATTTTGGGCTAGGAGGCTTCAAATAAAAGGGCTTGGACCATGGTACATGGGAGGACTCATCTGGGCCAAAATATCTGCATTTGGATCTATATGCTGAATATCTTTTATTTATTTATTTTATGCGAAAATTTGTAATTTGAATTTCAAATTGCCTAGATTTTAGGATAGATATCAGTTATAAATTTGAATTTCAAAATCAGTTAGAAGATATTCTGTTGAATATTCTTTTGCCTAGATTTTAGGATAGATACTATTTTGTAATTTGAATTTTATCTTCCTAAAGGCTGCATTTTATTATTTTGAATCTCAGAATGTAACCGTTATAAATCCATTGTAATGCACACTCTGAGACAATTTAGATTGGAGATTATTATAAACTTTGCATTGTGCAAGTTGCTTCTTGAGGGAGGATTCTCTCTAGGGTTCTTTATTGAACTAACAACTTATCAAGGCTTGATCAACCTTGTGGCGTCTTCCAACACTTTGGGTTCTTGTTTTTCCGTGCTTAAGGGTTTAGGTGGATCGTCAACCTTTGTTTAGCGTTCTTGGGGTGCATATATTTGAATTGGCTGTGGGTTCTTGGGATCTTTCCCTATTAGGTTCACATCACTTTAGCTCACATTATTCTCTTTCAAGCAAATAAGCAACTCACATAATAATTTAATATGTTTGGTCTATTTACATAGCATATACGTCATGTTTCATAGTATAGGTTTCATAGCGTAACAACTCACTATCATTTTTTGATAAACTAGATTAATTGATCAAGGAATTGATTAGAAAGTTATGGCAACTTATATACCAACTACTAATTATTTAACACTGTTGTATTCTAAAAGTTTGAACTCAATTCCCTTAGTTAGAGGCTATCACCTTTTACTAGTTGAACCAAGTGCTTTATGATTGTGGGACTTCCTTTATTTTTACGCAACCATGCATTATTATTTATAGCAGTTTATTTAGCTGTCATAAGAACCTATAGAAAAAAATCGCGCATCATAAATTGGTGAATGAGTCTGTGATCATTGACTTACAGCAATATTACATGTCCAAATTTATCAGCGGGATTCATAATAGAAATGAGCATATTCATCATAGCCGTAGCAATTATTGGCGAGTACAGAGTTTGATGTAATTGGCGATTCCATCGAATGTTATCTAAAATTAGTCCAACTTTGAGCTAGGTACATTGGTTTGGGCTATACTTCAATCTAGAACCCTCTTCAAGTGATGATTTGTGAATAACATGAAATGGAGTTGTAATAATTTATAAGAAAGGCTTGTAAAATCATGATGTCTTTCCAATAACAATATTCCTATACATTTTCTCCCCGTTTTTGTCATCTTTGGATTTCACTTTTTAGCTTTAATTTGTTGGATCCATAGGTAAAAATGGAGCTAGTTCAAGTCGTATCGTAAATCAATACTTAAAGGATGATTACTTAACCTATATTTTCTATGAAACATTCACATCTAATTTCAACAATCTAAATGACTCCCTCCCATCCCTAATATAAGATATATTTTAATAAAAAAAATTGAATTACAAAGTAGATCATATATTAACAGCCAAAAGAGGTATTGACACACGTAAATAAATTTCTTTTAGAATGGAAACATGAAAAAAAAAATCCGGATTGTCAAGATACTAACACATTTACCTCAATTTGCGTAAAAAGATTTTTACAATATATTCCCAGACGGACACTACATCGGTATACAAAAAAAGATAGTGTCTTCATTTAACAGAACTTAAGAATAGCTCAAACACATGATCAACAGTATTCTTCCGTAAAACGAGGTAAACTCCTTCGCATATTTACCTCAACTTACATGAAAATACTCATTTATCGCATTCCCAAATGAACCCAATATCAAGTTTCTTATATTTATTAGGTTAAATTCAATCCCATATCATCACATATCCTATTATAACATATTATTATTTAATTATAAATCAATGTAAAGAAAGTAGGCTACAAAGTAAATAGAAAATTTGACATTATGAATATAGAAATTTGCATTAGCATGGCCCTTAATGTGCTAGTAGATATTATACACTTTTGTTGACAAAAAAACCGATTAGAGACTGAAGCATTCAGAAGAATCTAGGACTTCCAAGGGACTCACATACCATGAAAATTGTTCACTTGTTAAAATTCAACAAAACCAGAAGGTTAATATATAAAATATATAAACACCACAAAAAAATTTAAAGGTGACTTTTAAAGTTAAAGTAACTAAAATCTGCAATGAAAATTATTTATAATCGCATAACAAATTCTTACTAACTAGTTAATAATAAAATACGCAGCAAAATTTTTATATATATCGACACATTTAATGTCAGAAGTTCAAAGACAGATCTGAGACCTGTATTTCTTCATTTGTGGGTGTCTCGGTGAGCGTTTAGCTTCCAAAAACACACCTTAATATTTTTTTCATAAATTAAGATAAACTCATGTAAACTGTAAAAGCACCTATCACCAGCATTTATACCAACGGTACCATTAATAAAATGCATATTCACAAGCCTAAGCAAAAATAACACCAAAATGCATCCTTACAAATAAGGAAACTAAACAATAGCAGTAAGATCCCAATCCCATGATAAAAAGTTGAGGATTAATACAAACTTGTCCTGCGTTGTCCCCCGTTTTCTCAGACATTTTTCCCATCCTGTTCTTCCGTTATATATACACACACACATATAGTGAAGAAGCAAACAATCCTCTTGACACGCCAGTGATTTTGGTTCCTGTTACCTTAGTCCTAGAACAAAAAGGAAAAAGTTGAGGAACATGCAAATCAAGCATCACAAAACACAAAAATACAAGTGGTAGTTGAAGGATTCTAGTGCAGCTTTCATAGCCTGATCTGAGGCATGCTGCTACACATCAAGGATTCTAGTTGAAGGCTAGAAACTACTACACGAACGACCACGGTCCTCGAAAATCTAGCATTCATCAACATAAACTTCATCATTGCTAACACATTTCTAGAACCTCCGTAGCATCACGTATTAATGTTTTCCTTTATCATACAACTTATTAAATTTAATATCATACAACTTAAAGGTATTAATGTTTTCCTTCGAGTACAGATAAGGCGAAAATTAATATTATTATATCATACAACTTAAATTTCTTTTTGTTTCTTTTTTCCCAATTTTTTGCATAAGATTGTTTAATGATCTTTTTATACCAATAAATTTTCAATAATGACATTTTTTCAAATTTTTAATAAAACATAAGTATTAATGTTTTGTTATAATTTTAAATATAGTATTATAAAAATTTTATATGAAAAATAAAATATTTTACACTATTTTAAAATGTATCAAGTATTGTTTATCATACTTTAAAAAAATATTGAAATGAAAAAGGAAAATATATATTATTTTTTAAAAAAAAACTATAAGGGCATGTTGATGGGTTGGGCCAGTATTACCAACCATAGTTAGAGTTGCTGGTGGCTGGGGGTTGAAGTTGACATGGCCAAATGCTTGACAAAGAGATGAACAGGAGGGATAAAATCGGACTTCCATGGAATTTTCAGAACTCCATAGGCTATATTATGGAAGCAAAATCCATAAGTTTTGATGGAATTGTTTCCACATGAAAGTTAATTCCATAACGTTTTTTTTTTTGTATCAAACAAATTTCATCATGTAAATGAATTCCATTTCCATATCCACCCTTCCCACTTCTACTGTATCAAACAACCGTAATGAAATGTTCTCATAGTTAAATATCAAAAGTATACAAAAATTCTAATAAATTATTGTTGCCCACGTATTTATAGGAAATATGAATAGATCCCTTACCTCCAGTGAAATTTGACATTTACAACTTAATATCTCCTTTTTACCAATTTTTAAAATAATTTGAGAGCTGGATTATTTTATGGAAAACTATTAATATTAATATAAATAAGAAAACACAATATAGAAAATTACATTGCAACACGCCATCTGATTAAGTCTCCAACAGAAAAGAAAGCAACAATCACATTATGACGTGTCTCAGGTACACATAAGCCATCAAGAGATGACCTCGCACATTTTCATTTCTGTTCCCAATACCAAAGGAAAACAAAGCTGAGCAATAAAAGTATCTAAGAAATCATAAATACAAGTGGTTGTTCATGCATTTGAATGTAACTCTCGGTGACTGATCCGAGGGATGCTGCTAGTTTTTTGAACCCTGGGAGCTCATCCTTGCTTGAACGAGCACAAATGTAGACAGCCCTCAGAACTCGAGCATTCTTCATCATGAAGTTTATCATTTCAGACTCACTTTCAGAGCCTCTAAAGCGAAGAAGAGTGAACTCCTTCAGACGTAATGAAACACATGGAGGCACATCAAGTATTGGTTCAGCTGGGGATGAAGAAGAACCAAGCTGAAACTGAATTGAGAAATTGAAGTTAATAACTAATCAAGGCATTATTAATTGCACCAAAAAGAATAAAGGTAAAATCCTCTAACCTCGTAAATCACAAGCTCTTGAGGTTTGGGAAGTTTTGAAGACAGTTCACCATCTTTGTCCACTCTGGAGCAACACATTCCAAGTGGGTTACATTGCTAAACATTGGGATATCAAAGTCAGAAAATTGCCACACATCCTCCTGCACGTAATTCTAAAACGGAATTGAAATTAGGGGCAAATGAAAATTAAGAATAGAAAAATCAAGGGAAACAATGTGATGTGCGGTGATTCATATATACCCGACTTATAAAGTGTAGATTGGTAGCATTCGAAAGAGCATCCAATGGAATTAGACACGGTGGAACTTGTGCAGTAACTAAACGTTCAAGCCTTCCAATGTTGAGAGAACTACCATAACAGAACCCAATTGGAAATCCTATGGCCAAGTCCGTTAGCAAAGGACATGAGTTAAGAAGCATCTCCAAACTTGCAAGAACTGGAAATCTAACATCTCGCAAATGCAGTACTTCAAGCAAAGGCAAATTAGCACGAGAAAGAGCGCCCACAGTGACTACAGTCACTTTTCCATCACTCGTCATCCAATGTGATCCCCTCAACTTCAAAACCTTAATGTTCCTAGCGGTGAAAACAGTAGAGGGAAACTCATAGTTACCCTTATGCGGCTGCAAATGTAGCTCCAGATGTTCAACTCTATTGATACTAATCACTGCATCAATCCACTTGTTAACCTTCCGAGGTCTAAAACACTCACGAGGTTGATAATGTGTAGAGCAAAGAACAAACTTTTTAACAGACCTTAAGTCTACAAATTTGAGCATTTTGTCTACAAATCGATGGAAGGATGTGAGCCTCTGATAGTGTTTACGTTTGAGGTTAAGAGTGGGAAGGGAACGCCAAAGTCGTCTCCATCTCTTGGATAAGAGGCTTGTGGCTAAGGCTTCCTTAGCAGAAAGAAAAGAGAGAATATGAAGAAGCAATGAATCTGGTAAATCACTGATCCAGCTCCTCTTATCTACATCTTTTCTAACCATTTTGTTCGTGGACACTGAATTATCCATAACCTTTAGCTCAAGGCTACAAAGATCTTTTTTCCCAATTATGATAACTGCTTCTTCGAATGAACAATGGTTGAAACGAAGGTTAGGTTTGAAAGTTGATCCACAAAACGGGCACTTCAATTTTATCCGAAAGGGCTGAAGAAGAAGAAGACTGAAGTACAAAGAAAAAGAAAAGGACGACGAAAAGAAATGAGATTAATTAAGTAGCGAGAATAGGAAAGAGATCATTCATCTTCCATCTCTACACATACATGAGAGAGTACTGAAGTATCCAGAGGAGCCCTCTCGTTTTTCTGGTCTTTATACTGGAAAACGAATAGTTGAAGATGAACAAAATTCAGATGAAAATTACTCGACTACTATTAACCCGTGCTCAGTACTAATCGTGGCTACTAAAAACCTGGCAAAAAAAAAAAAAGACTACTAAAAAGACGAAAATTAATGGATTTGTTTGGATAGCTCGTTTGGAGGACAGACACAGATTTTAAAGTAAATATGTGAGAGAAATTTTATCTCAGAAAGCAAGAAATGAATTTTAGTTTCACAACCGGACTAACCAAACAAGCATATTAGCTGTATGGATTGGAGGAGTAATTTCACATACAGATGATTTGAAAAAATGGTTTGCATCCCCAATCACAACATTTGGCGTGGCCACTGATCATAACTATAAGAGCTCAATAGTGTGACTCCTCATATGACCTCAATGAACGTGGCCACAAAAAAATAATGATTATGAAGATGAAATACTGGTGCCATCCTTATCTGCCTACGCAGCCAAATGGGCGCTCTGCTCATATAACAACACTGCCCAATAATGACTTATTTGTATATTCTCGATTTATTGTACATTAACCCTGGGATGAAGTGTTCGAGATTAAAAAAAATTGTTAATATGACGCCTTAGGGAGTTCAACTGCTCGGCCTACTACTGATGTGACATGCATTGGAAGAATCGTACAAGTTACCAAGTAATTAATGCATATTATACAGATAAATATGATCAGGAAATGGAACCAGAAGTGACAATTCAAAAAATCATGATAATGATTAAGAATAAAAGTAAAAAAATTTGAGATAAATTATAATAAAATAAAAGAGCAGAAAAAGGGAGAATAATTATCATTGACTTTCTATATTCTATCATTATAAAAATCTAGTATTTATAAACATCTGAAAATAATCTGTAAGAGATATGAACAATTAATAGTACAATTAATACATATGAATATTAATTGTAACTCTTTGTAAATTGAATAACTCTTTAATTTTTTAATAACAATTTATGTGTAGCATTTATGATGTAAAAAGTTAAGATTCAATGGATATCCACTTATTTAATAAATTTATAACGCTCCTTTAAATTTATAATGCTCCTTTTAGATATCCATTATGAATGTGCCTAATTAAAAACTTTAACCAGGAAAAATCAAATGGGACAAAAACCTATCTAGAGAAAAGAGTACATCATTCATTGACACACTAATTAGTGCTGCGTCATTAAAAACCATTTTAAGAAAAGACGTATCGTGTATCTTATAATTTCACCATTTCCATTTCATTTTTTCACAAAAGCCCATTTATATCCAACAAGTTTTATATCCTTTAGTGGGTTCATTTGACAATGCGGTAGAAAAGTATTTTTACGCAAGTTGAGGCAAATCTATGAAGGAGATTATCTCATTTTACGAAAAAATAATGTTGAACGTACTTTTGAGTATAAGTTAAGTTTTGCCAAACAATCACAGTATAAGGATTACAAGTCCAAAAACTTTTCATTTTTCCAATGATTTTAATTCTTCTTTAAAGGCATCTTTTCATAAGGGTTCATCTTTTCTCTGTTGGTATTCACTAATAGATTTTAGCTCATGATCCTGGTTGTTATTATTTATTATATCATATGCTATATTATAAGTAAAGATGTCGTCAACATTGAATTTATTTCGATTCCATCGGATTCCATTGATAACATAATTTATTGAGATCTTATATTTTCACATATTTCATATACTTATGTCTCTTCTGAGACTACCACATTCTCTTTTAGAGATGCCTTTTCTGAAGCTGTTATCTTTTCTTGATTATTCTAGATTTGACAATCTATATTTATAACACCTTTTTTCAAGGATTTCTATCATTGGAACTTATTGGCCTTCAACACTTCAAGCATGATTTGGATTCATTCATAATAGTTTGTCCACCATGGATATTAATTCTGATAAGAGCATTGATAGTTGGGACAAGTGATATTTTTACTTCGTTTTGGATTAGTAAATGCTTCTAGCATTTAATTAGCTAAATTTTGTAAATGAATTATCCTTTAAACTTTCAATTCACATTGTTTTGTCCGATGATCAAAATGAGCCAACGTTAATTCATTCCAACTAATCTCTTAATCCAACTAGTTATTTTCTCCCCATGATGTTAATGAAAGTAATTCATCAAATAACATTCGGCAAATCGTGTCATAAAATTATAATCAGCATATATTCATTGGGTTTTACATGCACATATATTACACATTCAAAAATAGGAAATATTATGTTCTTGTTAAAAAATCTTTGCAAGGGGAAGCCTTCGATAATTTGTTGGCCTAATGCGAATTAATAATGACGCATACAAAATGTCTAGTTCCTAAGCAAAATATGGGAAATTATATCTCATGTAAAAAGGTTGCAACTATTTAACAATCATTATGCTAGTCTATTTTATGTATGAACAGGAATTACAAAATGTTCAATATCAAGTACAAGGGAGGTACGATCCTCATTAAGGTAAGTGAAGTAAATTCATTAGCACTATCAAGATAGCATTTTGTAATTGGATACTCAGGAAAATATACTTTTAACCATATTCATTAAGCAAATAATCTTGCATACTTCAGATTTTTGAGCTAATCATGCAGCAGTAATACTATGAAAAAGGTTTTAAGAAATATGTTGTGTTAATTTCTTGCCTCCTTGTAGCTAAACACAAAATGAGTTTTTATTACAAACATCATGAATCCTGTCCAATTGGCTTGAATCCATTTCAAGAATTGAATGTAGTATCTAATAAATATGTTTATGGTCGTGGATGTAGACAATGATGTAGATATGGCTACAATCATGTGTTCGCGTTTACAAAATCATAGTGTTTTTAAATTCCACCTGAAGTAGAAAAGAATTAATAAGAACCATGTAAAAGGGCAATATGTGAACATAATCAACAAATTGGATATGCATTGGAAGTTCCGGAAGAGCAAATTTATAAGAAACTTATTAAGTTTCATGATATCCGTAGAAATGGATGCCAAATGAATAAAGAAGTTATATAATCAGAAGTTTATAATCTTGATCTCTTATTTTAATATGTATGGGGGAAGCCATATTTTTTTTTCCACCTTATAAAATAGCTAGAAGCTATGTTCATTTAATTTAATTATTGTTAACTTACAACTTTATAAATTATATAAATATATAATGCGTTGTCAACACAATAATTCTGACGAAGTTATACTTACCATTGTTATCTCAATGATTTCATTTACTTTCTTTTAATGTACCTTTATTTATTATCGATTTATTTGGAATAATCTTAGCCATTATATAAAATTGAAGTGAATGAGAATTGCTCTTACATCTTCTCTTCTCTTATTCTCTTATCCCTCATCCCAAATTCTTTTACTTTTATAACAAAAATGGTGTTCCCAGTAAACTTAGTATAAATAAATAAGATGCATAATTATGAGTATGTTTGCTAAAATGTTGTGAAATTACATTCATAAAACCAAGAAAAAATACCTTTCAAACACTTACTTTGTAAATTATAAATTACTTTAACAAAATAGATATTACTGCTAATATAAACAAACCAGATAAGTGATTAAAGAATTTGACAAAAAAGAAACTTGCGCGCGTATGGTCTTAATAGATATTGTACAATTTTGTTGGCCAAAAAAAAAACCGAAGGCACCCAGTACATATTGCTATTTTCATAATTATTTTTTTTATTTAGTTGCCAAAAAAGGGGGTGTATGGAACACTTGCAATCTTGCGCTGGCAACAAAAGAGAATCGATAATTTTGTAACTAATTTTGTCGTTCCATCAGTGCCCTCAGAATGGCATAAATTACAGAAAAACGGGGCGAAGTTAACAATTTATTTTTGATTTAAGATCATGATTCAATAAATTACAGTCACATTTCAACATACCTTGCCTAATTACGATCGCATTTTTCTCGGTGCATGTATGAGGAAATTTTTTTTCCAATAGTGCACACAAATCAAGACAAAAAAATTTTAAAATCCATAAAAAAATCTCAATAATCGCATAACAAATTATTACTAACTAGTTGAGAATAAAATAGGCAGTAAATATATATATATATATATATATGTTTAGACACCCGTTCAATGTCGTAAGTTCAAAGAAAGATCTGAGACCTGTTTTTCTTCATTTCAGTTCTTCACATGTCCAAATACTAATGAATAAAAACATATTCACAATCTTAAGAAAAAATAACCCCAAAATACATCTTTAAAAATTAAGAAACTTAACAATAGCAGTAAGATCCCAATCCCGTAACAAAAAGTTGAGGGTTAATGCAAATAAAGTATCAATTACAAACTTGTCATGAACTGTCCTCTGTTTTCTCACACATTTTTCCCTTCCCTGTTCTTCCATTATATATATAGTGAAGAAGCAATCAACCCTCGTGACACGCTAGTGATTTTGGCACCTTTTACCTTAGTCCTATAACAAAAAGAAAAAAGTTGAGGAACATGCAAATCAAGCATCACAAAACACAAAAACAAGTGGTAGTTGATGGATTCTTGTGCAGCTTTCATAGCCTGATCTGAGGCACGCTGCAAGATTTAGGAACTTTTGGAGTCCATACTCACGGCTAGAATCTACTTACACGAACGAAGAAGGTACTCAAAACTCTGGCATCGATCATCATAAACTTTATCATTGCTAACTCATTTCTAGAACCTCCGTATCGACCAAGATCGAACTCCTTCAGATGTAATGAAACACATCGATTTTGACCAAATGGTCAAGTCCTCCTTTGTCAAGTGGACAGTTAAAGTCCTCGTCCAAATGTTTTAGCACCAAGTCTTTCGGTAAAGGACATGAAGAAAGAGGCATTCCCAAGTTGCCATCATCTTCAAGTTCGACTTTAAGACCTTAAGAATCATCAGCAGTGAAAACACCAGAGGGCAACTCGATCATGATCATATGTTCAACTTTATCATTAATACTAAACACATCATTAATCAACTTTCTAATCTTCCAAGGTCTAAAAGGCTGACGAAGGTATATATAAACACAAACATTACTAATTTAAAACCTATTAATTTGAGCACTTCGTCGACGAATCGATGGAGCAATGGAAGCCTCACTTCTACTTCTGTTCTACGCTATTTGTTTGTGGACACCATTCATTTCTCCATAGCCTTTTAGCTCAAGCCGAAAGAAAGAAATGTTGAAACAAAGGTTATGCTTCAAGTTTGAACCTCAGGTCAAAAAAAAAAGTTGAACCTCACAATAATGGGCCCAGCAACTTAATTTTAAAATTATAAAAAAAGCGGCGAAGAAAAGGAAGGGTGAAGGCTGAAGAACAAAGAGATATGTTGAAAATGGAGCCCTTGCGTTTTTATTGTAATCACTGCAAAACGAATGGTTAAAAATAAACTGAGGAAAATTATTCAAGACGAATAATACAATTTATATTTCATAACCACCACAAGTCTGTCGATAAAATGGAGCCCTTGAGAGAAGGAAGACAAAGCACGAAAGGTGGATCCTGAGAAAGGAGAATTTGGAGTAAAAATTTTAAATGTTCTCATAGTTAAATATCGAAAGTATACATAAATTATAATAAATCATTATTGTCCTCGTTTTCATTTATAGCAAATATGAACAGATCCCTTACATCCAGTGAAATTTGACATTTACAACTAAATATCCCCCTTTTACCAATTTTTTAATAATTTGAGACCTGGATTATTTTATGGAAAACTATTATTATTAATATAAATAAGAAATCACAATATAGATAATTACATAGCAACATGCCATCTGATGAAGTTCTCCAACAGAAAAGAAATCAAAAATCACATTATGACGTGTCTCAGGAACACATAAGCCATCAAGAGAAGTCCTCCCACATTTTCATTTCTGTTCTTCATTATATGTTGAAACAGCATTTTATGGGTCCCAATACCAAAGGGGGAGAAAAAGCTGAGGAATAAAAGTATCTAAGAAATCATAAATACAAGTGGTTGTTCATGCATTTGAATGCAACTCTCGGTGCCTGATCTGAGGGATGCTGCTAGTTTTTTGAACACTGGGAGCTCATACTTTGCTTGAACGAGCACAAATGTAGACAGCCCTCAAAACTCGAGCATTCTTCATCATGAAGTTTATCATTGCAGACTCTCTTTCAGAGCCTCTAAAGCGAAGAAGAGTGAACTCCTTCAGATGAAATGAAACACATGAAGGCACATCAAAGTATTGGTTCAGCTGGGTATGAAGAAGAACCAAGCTGGCACTGAATTGAGAAATTGAAGTTAATAACTAATCAAGGCATTATTAAATGCACCAAAAAGAATAGTTAAAATCATCTAACCTTGTAGATCACAAGCTCTTGAGGTTTGGGGAAGTTTTGAAGACAATTCACCATCTTTGTCCACTCTTAAGCAACACATTCCAAGTGGGTTACATTGCAAAACATTGGGATATCAAAGTTAGAAAGTGGACACACATCCTCCTGCATGTAATTCTAAAACGGAATTGAAATTAGGGGCAAAATGAAAATTATGAAGAAAAAAATCAAGGGAAACAATGTGATGTGTGCAGATTCATATATACCCGACTTATAAAGCGTAGATTGGTGGCATTAGAAAGAGCATCCAATGGAATTAGACACGGTGAAACTTGTGCAGTGACTAAATTTTCAAGCCTGCCAATGTTAAGAGAAATACCATAATACAACCCACTTGGAAATCCTGTGGCTAAGTCCTCAAGTAAAGGACATGAGTTAAGAAGAATCTCCAAACATGCAACCGGAAATCTAACATCCCGTAAATGCAATACTTGAAGCATAGGCAAATTAACATAGGAAAGAGTATCCATAGGAAAATTAACATTTTGCAAATACAATACTTCAAGCAATGGCAAATTAGCACGAGAAAGAGCGCCTACAGTCAATTTACCATAACCCCATATCCCATTTCCTCCACTCAACTTCAAAACCTTAATCTTATTAGCAGTGAAAACACTAGAGGGAAACTCATAGTTACTCCTATGTGGCTGCAAATGTAGCTCCAGATGTTCAACTCTATTGATACTAATCACTGCATCAATCCACTTGTTAATCTTGCCAGGTCTAAAATTCGCACGAGTCGATAATATGTAGGCCAAAGAACAAAAGTTTTGACGGACTTTAAGTCTACAAATTTGAGCTTTTTGCTAACGAATCGATCGAAGGATTTGAGGTTCTGAAAGCCTTCACGTTTCAGGTGAAGAGTGGGAAGGGAACGCCAAAGTGCTCTCCATCTCTTGGATAAGAGGCTTGTGGCTAAGGCTTCCTTAGCAGAAAGAAAAGTGAGAATATGAAGAAGCAATGAATCTGGTAAATCGCTGATCCAGTTCCTCTTATCTACATCTTTTCTAACCATTTTGTTCGTGGACAGCATCATCCATAACCTTTAGATCAAGGCTACAAAGATCATTTTTTCCCAATTCTGATAACTGCTTCTTCGAATGAATAATGGTTGAAAGAAAGTTATGTCTGAAAGTTGATCCTCAAAACGGGCACTTCAATTTTATCTTTTAAAGAGCTGAAGAATAAGAAGAACCTGATTATGAAGACTGAAGCACAAGGAAAGAAGAAAGGACAGCTAAAAGACATGAGATTAAATAGCGAGAATAGGAATGAGAATATGAGATCATTCATCTTCCACCTCTAGAGAGAGAGAGAGGGGCCTCCAGAGGAGCCCTCTCGTTTTTCTAGTCTTTATTGACTGGAAAACGAATAGTTGAAGATAAACAAAATTCAGATGAAATTATTCAACTACTAAACCAGGGCTCAGCACTAATCATGACTTCTAATAAGACTAAAATAAATATTAGCAGTGCGGATTGAAGGAGTAAATTTCACATGCAGATGACAAATTAGATTGAAAAAAATGGTTTACAGCCCCAATCAAGCAAAAATTGGGGGTAGTCTTAATTGTGAGCGACTCCTGATATGACCTCAATAAGCTTGGGCACAGAAAAATAATGATTAGGAAGATGAAACACTGTGCCTTCCTTATCTGCCACTCTCCTACGCAGCTAAATGTGCGCTCTACTCATAATTACAACACTGCCCAATAAACCCTTGGGATGAAGTGTACGAGTTTTAAAAAATTATTAATATGCATTGGAAGGATCGTACAAGACAGATTATACAGATGAATATGATCAGGAAATGGAACCAGAAATGTCAATTCTTTTTCAAAAAAGAAAGTCAGAATAATGGTTAAGAATAGGAAAACGATGTTTTACCATAACACACCGATAATTTAAATAGTTACTATGTATACTTACATTCAATTCTTCTGTAATCGTGATTAGCAGTGTGCATTTTTAAATATTATTATTAATTATAAATTAATATAAATAAAAGGTTAAATGATAGAAAAAGTACCTCGAAAATAGTGAATTCCAGAAAGGTGATTTGAAATTTAAAATCCTAGAATAATGATAGTTCTTCAGACGTCTTTAACAGAGTTTAAAGGAAATTACCTAAATGATCTTGTAACCCATGAAAGAAACACTTTACAATGTTTGATTTGGCAAGAAAGTAGTGGCATCCATTCGAATGAACCATGGTTCATTCAAATGAAGGTCATATTTTAAACCCCAAAAAAGGGTGTGGTTTAGAAAGGAGGTTTTCCAAACCATTCATACAAAAAACATTTTATAAAGTGCAAAGTCATTGGAATGAGTTTTAAGTTCATTGAAAAAAGGGATTTAAAAAATTTAAATTCAAAATGTTGTAGATTCTTCATTTGATCTCCAAATTTGACAAATGACCTGTGGTTGCAAAGCCCTTTGAGTATACTTTCAAATGGGATAAGTTTGAAATCAATTGGATAAGTGGTTTGAGAGATATAATTAAAAAACCGAACATATATCAGGAATAAAAGTGTTCCTAATATATGTTTAGTTTTTTGACTATATCTCTCAAACCATAAATCCTATGATTGTCAAACCTATATTATTTGAAAGTAGACTCAAATATATTTTTATAGATATGTCATTTGTTAAATTTAGAGTTCAAACAAAGGAGATACAACGTTTTTAAATTTAGACCTAAAACAGTTTAGAAAGTGGAGTTTCTAAAACTTTCATGAGAAAAATGGTTTAGAAAGTTCAGCTTCATTCGAATGAGTTTTAGGTTCATTCGAATAAGTTTTAAGTTAACTAAAAATAAACGGCTTAGAAAGTCTAAATTCAAAATACTCTAAATTCTTCATTTATCACCAAATCTGACAAATGACCTATGGTTGAAAATATCTTTGAATCTACTTTTAAATGGGACAATTTTGAAATCAATTGGATATGGAATTTGAGAGATATTATCAAAAAACTAAACATATATAAAAAATAAACGTGTCCCTAATATATGTTCCATTTTTTTACTATATCTCTCAAAAAATAAATCCTGTAATTATGAAACATATCTCTTTTGAAAGTAGACTCAAAGAAATTTCTATCGATAGGTCATTTGTTAAATTTAGATTTCAAACGAAGGAGTTACAACATTTCAAAGTTATGCTTTTTTAAAACAAGTGGACTTCATTCGAAGGAACACATGGTTCATTCGAGTGAGTGAAAGCTCTTCACTTTCAAAACCGCATTTCATGATCAACGATTTAGAAAGTCTCATTCGAATGACTTGTAGCACTCATTTGAATGAAGACGTTCAAATTTTTACCTTGATGAGGATGAGGTACTCATTCGAATGAGTGTTGGAGCTCATTCGAATGAGACTTTCTAAACCGAACATTTTAGCAAGTGAAGAGGTTTCACTCATTCGAATGAGGACTAACACTCATTCAAATGAAGAAGTCCAAATTTGTACCTTGATGAGGATGAGACACTCATTCGAATGAGTGCTAGAGCTCATTCAAATGATACTTTCCAAACCGTTGCTGATGAAATACAGTTTAAAAAATGAAAAGGTTTCACTCATTTGAATGAGGACTAGTACTCATTCGAATGAAGAAGTTCAAAGTTGTACCTTGATGAGGATGATGTACTCATTCGAATGAGTACTGGAGGTCATTCGAATAAGACTTTCTAAACTGTTGCTGATGAAATGCGATTTAGAAAGTGAAGAGGTTTCTCTCATTTGAATGAACCACGTGTTCATTCGAATGAAGTCCACTTGTTTTAAAAAGCATAACTTTGAAACACTGTAACTCCTTCATTTGAGATCCAATTTTAACAAATGACCTATCAATGGAAAGTCCTTTGAGTCTGATTTCAAATGAAATTGGTTTCACAATCATAGAATTTGTGTTTGAGAGATATAGTCAAAAAAATTGAACATATACCAAGGACAAGTTTATTCCTAATATATGTTTGGTTTATTGATGATACTCTCAAACCCCATATCCCATTGATTTCAAACATGTCCCATTTGAAAGTATACTCAAATATCTTTCCAACCATAGGTCATTTGTCAGATTTGGAGATCAAATGAAGACTTTCTAAACTGTTTATTTTTTGTCAACTTAAAATTCATTTGAATGGACCTAAAATCATTCGAATGAAGCTGGACTTTTGAAACCATTTTTCTCATAAACGGTTTAGAAAGTCCACTTTCTAAACCGAGTTAGAAGCTGCGGTTTAGAAAGTGCGTTTTCTAAACTATTTTAAATATAAAATTCAAAGCGTTGTAACTCCTTCGTTTGAACTCCAAATTTAATAAATAACCCATTTATAGAAAGCTCTTTGAGTCTACTTTCAAATGAGATAGATTTTACAATCATAGGATTTGTGATTTGAGAGATATAGTCAAAAAAGGGAACATATATTAGGAACATGATTATTCCTGATATATGTTCGGTTTTTTGATATTATCTCTCAAACAACTTTTTCAATTGATTTCAAACCTGTCCCATTTGAAAGTATACTCAAAGGGCTTTCCAACCACAGGTCATTTGTTAAATTTGAAGATCAAATGAAGAATTTACAACGTTTTGAATTTAGACTTTTTAAACCCTTTTTTTAGTGAACTTAAAACTCATTCAAATGAACTTAAAACTCGTTTGAATGACTCTGAATTTTGTAAAATGTTTTTCGTATGAATGGTTTAGAAATCCTCCTTTCTAAACCGCACCCTTTTTTGTGGTTTAAAATGTGCCCTGCATGGTTCATTCGAATGGAGGCCACTACTTTCTCTCCAAATCAGATATTATAAAGTGTTGTCTTTATGGGTTACAAGTCATTTATGTAATTTCCTTTAAATTTTGCCAAATACGCCTGAGGGATTATTATTACTTTGGGATTTAAAATTTCGAATAATCTTTCTAGGATTAACTATTTTTAAGGTATTTTTTTTATCATTTTCCCTAAATAAAATAAGATACATAATTATGAGTTTTTTCCGTCAAAACGTTATAGATTCTGTTTATACAAGTTGACATGAAATCATTCTTAAATATTTATATTATAACCCATAAATTAATATATAAAAATAGCTACTACTGACTACTTAAAAAACATGACAAAAAGAAACTTGTGTGCGTATGGGTCTTACGAATGTGAGTATGGCCCTTTAACAGAGACGGACTCGGATCCTGGTTCATAGGATTCAAAATAAGTGTGACTTATTCTTAATATGTTTTGAGAAGAATTTAAACATAAATTTAGTAGGTTCAAAATTAGCAAATGAATGGATGTAAAATAAATCACATAATATTAATATATATCTAATTTTTTTGGAAGTTGGATAGTGCGGTTGAACTCACTCAAATGTACATAGGTCTGCTCATGCCCTTAAGATTGTGCTAATCGATATTATGCTTTTTTGGGAAGCACTTTTTTATCATGGTACACACAGGTTGAGATAAAATTTCTTTTAAATACTTACCTCGAAATCTGTAAAATCGCTCTACCAACGGATTCCCAAATTGTACAGTTTTGTTGGCAACAAAAACAAAAAAGGATGGTGCCCAGCACACCTTACTATTTATTTAGTTGCCCAAAGGGGTCGTGTGGAATATTTGCAATTTTGTGCTGGCAGCAAAAGAGATTCGATAACTTTGCAACCAATCTTGTAGTTCCATCAGTGTCCTCAGATGACATAAACTACAGAAAAACGGCGCGAAGTTCACAATTTACTTATGATTTATGATGATTATTGAAGGGAAAATGAGTTTCAGGTCTCAAGCAAGGGACTTAACCATCAAATGGTCCCAAAAATTCAAAAAACTATTAAAAGGTCCCAAGAGTAGCTGCTGAGGTTGTTAACGAAGGCTGCTGAGGTTGTTAATGACAACCTCAGCAGCTTCTC
>JANTPZ010097541.1:0-43431 GCA_025593235.1 Vachellia pachyceras
TAGACAAGTAAATGCATCATCATGTTTAACAATCTCATCATGTCGACTATATTCATGCATCTCAGATTCATGCAATTCGTCAACATCATCAACACAATCAATCAAATTAACACCTAAGTAGGAGCAATCTGCATAACCATGAGTCATAGCATCAGCAATGTTGAAGGTAATCTCTTGATTACCAAAGCCCATATTAATCACTTCATCTTTCACATTAATTATAGTCTGGGCTGTTCTAAGGAAAGGTCTTCCTAAAATCAAAGTCGGAAATCCAGGATTTGTTATGGTCCTTGATTTGAATTTTAAACTCGGAATCTTGGATTTCCTAATTCAAATATATTTAATTTGAGTTTATCTTTTGATCCAAATTTCTCCCAAGAATACCCTTAATTGGCTTTAATTTTCATATAATAATCATTACTCACATTTAATGCAATTAAGCTCAATAAAAGCAAACAATAGTATTAAAATCTCCAAAAATGCTGTAAATTCACTTGATAAAATATGATTATTTCATTACGCGTGTACTTTTGCTAAGCACATGCTTCCTCCTACGGAAGGAAATCTTATTTGAGGAAACATTAAATGTGAGTACATCTTCTAATGAGGATTTGAACCTTTGTTTGTGAAAGTTGCAAGAGATTATCCTTTCCACTAGATCCAACTTTTGTTGGTATATGTTTGTGTTGCTTTCTTTTGTTGAAGCACACATATTGTCCTAATGCATCCAAGACAGTGTCGACCACTAAATGTGAACATATATATTTTTAGAGAATTAAACTTTGGTTCTTCAAGTTATAATAGACTAGCTTATTCCGATAAACTCAATCTCTGTTGGTAAGTTGTTGAGGGCTTGTTTGGAAGCTATTATGAAAATAGCTTTTACAAATTTCGAGGCAAAATCTAGGTTTTAGAGAATATATTTTGAAAAATAGCTTTTACAGATTCCGAGGCAAAATCTAGGTTTTGAAAAGTGATTTATGTTTGAGAAGTTATTAGCTTTTATGGATTCCAAAGCAAAAAAGTGTGTAGGAAAGAGGAAATAAAAAGAATGAAAAGTAGGAAAGATGAAAGAGAAAGAAGGAAAAAGTAGGAAATATGAAAGAGAAAGAAAGAAAAAGTAAGAAAGAGAAAAGAGAAATAAGGAAAAAAGAAGAAAAGAGGAAATGGTAAGAAGGAAAAAAGTAAGAAAGAGAAAAAAGGAAAAAGTATGAAAGAGAAAACCTAGATTTTAAACTGAGATTTTGTAACCAACATAGCTTTTCAGAAAAATTTTTATACTTGGACAAAACCTAAATTTTGGATCAAAATCTAGGTTTTGAAACCAAACCTAGGTTTCAAGGAAGTGATGGCAAACAAGCCCTGGTTTCGTTAGTTTCGGTCGTGTAATCGTTTGGGCTTGGGTTTGGGCTTTCTCATTGGACTTTTTGAGTTTGTGATTGCACAGGCCCAAGTCTGACGGATCTCTCTGTTTTTTAATTACCTCTTTTTTTTTTTAAGACCCCACCTGAACTGTACGCAGCATGCGGCTGACATTCGGAAAAAAACTGGAAGCTCCTGCTTCCTCTTTTGTACTCCACAGAACCCAACCGAAGCTTCTCGCGTGACTCAAACGCTTTCCTCCTTCATTCTCACCGTCGGTGACCACTTTCCTCCTCTCCTCCGCCACCTTTTGTCCGTGGTTCTTCTCTGCCGAATTCTCCTTCGTTGGTGTGCCGCCGTTGCTTGGCATTCGGTGCTTTACTTCCTCCCTCTCATCTCATCTCTTCTCGTCGGCCTTTTCTTATGGTAATGGCGACACTTCTGGCTTTATCTGTTGGCGTCGTACCTAAATGCATGGTAAGCTGCTTACATTTGCGTAACGAAATAATCGTGCTGCATTAATCTATTCTATGTCGTGATTAATGTCCTCTTTCTTTTCAATTATCAAGAGTCCGACAAATTTTCAGATTCTTGTCTCCATGGTTCGCGATTATCTTCCATTCTTTTATTTTATTCGGCCTTCCAGAATGAATTCTCCTATACAATGTGACGATCTTTTAGAACAAATCGTTATTTTCCGTGTTAACAGGTAAAAATAACAAGGAGTCTGGTTATTTGCGCTTTTTTGAGCGAAGAAAAGTGGTTCTCTCTTCCGTCGGGATGCTTTCTTGGACAGTGTTGAATCATTCAAAGGATGGAAGCGTTATGGCGACTGAATTTGCTGACAGTAATTTTTCTTCGTCCCCCTTGTCTGGATTTTGCAATACTATTTTTTGTAAGTTGACCATGACACATTCAGCAAGTTTAGGAACTTTTATTAAATATTAATTTTGGCCTTTCTTTCTCAAAGTTATAGGTTTAGTGATAACATAATTTTTTTTTTTTTGCGATAATAATGTGCAAACTTTATTTTTAAAATCTTGTAGCTGTCTTGCAGCCTATCTATATTGCTCGATATTTAACTCCTGCCAGCTGCTACTGACAAAGATTTCACATTATTTCATCATTGCATCATGTCCAATTATCACTGATAACCATGCCTGTCTCTTAAGTTGTTGGAGTATTGCTTTGTAAGACTTGGAATGTTTTGCAGAAAAGATTTTTGTTTTGCCTTGAATTTTGTAACTGAACTTTGACTCAATTAGGGGGAAGATTTGTTTTCTTATTGTAGCAACTTTTTAGCTATTTATGATATAATTTAGGTTGCTTCTATGTCTATGCGTGTACATTGAGTTACGTGGGATTGGTGACAGCTTGAGAAATTTTATAGCTGTATTGACTTTCAGTGATGTGTTTGTATACAGTGCCAGCACTTAGAGGAAAAGATTATGGTAAGACAAAAATGCGATACCCAGACTATACAGAAACTGAATCAGGACTCCAGTATAAGGTCAATAATTGGTTGGAATTATGCAAGTGATTTAGCGTAAGTAGTTTGTATTTTGTTATTAAATTCGTATTAATAAATAATGCAGGACTTATGATTAGGAGATGGCGCTACTCCAAAAGTGGGAGACACAGTGGTGGTAAGACATTAAATTTATAGTTTTCCATACTGATTTTGGATCTAATCTAGCCAGCTATCTTTGTGTGTACCTCATTCAAAATGATTGAATTTTTTTTCTCAATTTAAGTATATTTTCTCTAGAATTCAGAACAAATATTCTATGTTATCTAAAACGATTTTGCACGGCTGGCTTTACTTTGGTATGTTTATAAGTTCAGCAGCTTGAACATAGAAAATGAGAGTAGCTTTTATCTGCGTAGGCAGGCATTTTCAGGACAGTATCCTTGCCTCTTCAAATTAGATAATTGAAGCAACTTATGGACTTTAGATTCCATTCAGGTGGATTGGGATGGTTACACCATAGGTTATTATGGTCGCATATTTGAAGCCCGGAATAAAAGGGTGGTTCTTTTGAGGTATGAAATTATTTTCATCTTCTAACTGGCATTGTACAAATGGTTGATTAGTACACACCTTTTAACATGTAGGGTGATGACAAGGACTTTTTCAAATTCAAAATAGGATCCCAAGAGGTGAGTCTTTATTTAATGACATCCAAGTTCCTTAAAATTTGAGGTGCATTTTTGTCTAGGTTATCGACATTATTTCATGAGCAGTGTCTATAATGTTTTTTGTTATACCAGAAAAAAGACATCGTATTCAGAGCTTTCTTTGTCATGATATTTAGATGCAAGGAATTCAAGAAGTTCAGAAGATCTTGGTAGTATGTAGAAAAGAGAAACTAGTTCAAATGCTGGGTAACATTTGATACCCTCTTTGTTGCATTAATTACTCATAAGTTTGATACAATTTAGCACAACTATCAGGAAAAGAGCTTGCTGTAGGGGAAAGAAAAAAAACGATAAAAGAAAAAAGCAGAGTCAGGAAGAGAAGTTTGAATCGAGTCCTTTCATTGGAGAGACAACTTGAAGTAATGGAGGTTCACTATTTTCTCTTAAAATATTTATTATGCTTCCCTATCACATGAAAGTTAGCATAACTAGAAGATTGAACTACGAATTGAAAAATAAATCAAGATGGAACCAGTAGCTTGGTTCTACAGCTTTACCTAAAACTTCAAAATGGAAGCACAGATTGATATTATTATTGGAAGCTAGACACATGCGCACTTTTTCTGGGAGGTATACTTCACTTGCATTTTAGATGTCTCCCTTCACGAACAGAAGGTTTTGAAGAACGGTGCTTATGTTCCTTGAACATTCAGGTAATCTCAGCTTTTGAAGAGGCTGTTTCGGGCATGGCTCCTGGGGGCATTAGAAGGTGCTTCATCCCTTTCTGTTTCTGAAATTTTAATGTGCATGGTATTCCTGAGTTGGTTTATGCAAATTTATTTCTTGCTAACGCAACAGCTGAGTGTTTGTGAACTCTGCTGATAACAGGAGTTTAAATAAAATCTATTGTTCATAACACCACGAATACTATATCAACATTTGACCATTATGAAGCTGAATATTGAGTGTTTCATTTGTTTGAGTTGCATTTTCTACTAAACTCCTGCTCTTTATTTGGGGAGCTCTAAAAACCTATGTGGGTGAAAATATGAATAAGTGAATTGATTGTTTCCAAATTTTGGATTTAAATTCTTTTCATCCTCTAATTACTCTTGGGTATATGCATCATGGGCACATATTTCCAGAGAATCATTTAGAGTGAGAAATGCAATTTACACTTCATATTTTAGTGATGCAGGATAATTGTGCCCCCAGAATTGGGATATCCTGAGAATGATTATAGCGAGAGGGGCCCAAGACCAACAACATTCTCGGTAATGATTGACTGTTTTGTTTGTTTGGCAGTAATCCAAGTCCAGACTTATGAATGCCATGTGAACTTGTTTCAGGGCCAGCGAGCTTTAGCTTTTGTGTTAAGGAACCAAGGGCTTATAGACAGACTCTCTTGTTTGATATTGAGCTGTTGAAGATTATACCAAGTTGATCATTGAGATGTTGCATTTCAGTTTCTGAATATGTATAGGTCAGTTTTCTTATGACACACTGCAACTCACTTGGGATGGATGGATAATATTTTTCCGATTCCTTTTGGGCCTGGGTTATGATAATGGTTCTCTCAATAGCTGATCAACAATGCTATATGATTACTAGGACCTATAAACCAATATCTTATATTAAGGACATGATCTAGTATAATGTATAAATCCTGCTAGAGTCCCTTTTGAAATATCTTATGAACTTCTCACTCATTATTCCTACTTTATGTGTATATATATGTATATGTATGTATGTTTGTATGTATAAACTCATTATTCCAGCCTTGCCTTTTGGTTGCAGCACATGTAGTGAACTCAACCTACTTATTTACAAAGGTATAGAGGAATATACACCGTGTTCTGAATGAGCGGTGGAGATTGTTGCTTTTCCTTAGTGATTGAAATATTTGTGGCTTTTGATAAAAAAAGACAAATTTTTCGCAGATGTTCTTATAACATTAGTTTAAGATATTTGCACATTGATTCTCTATGCACATGAGAAGGAACACAATCATGAGTGGCCCCAAAAAAAAAAACCTCCCGATGCTGAATGCTCATAAGCAAAAATTTTCGGGACAAAAATAGATCTTAACCCTATATTTAATGGTTGAGTCATGACATTCTTGCTCCAATTTTAAGTGTTCATACTGAATGATATATGGTGCTTGACTCACCCATGATAAAAGCTAATGGGTATTTTTGCATTATAATGCTAAAAAACATTTTCAATCAAATGATCCTAACAAGGTTTAGAAGAAACCAACATAGTAAAGCCAAACAGTTATCTGTTGAGCTGAATTTGTCATTGAGTCGAAGGTACAAATGATCGTTATCAGATCATTTTTGAGTCTTGATTTGGAATTAACATATTTTAAGAGGATTTTTCTGTCATTCTCCATAATATAATATTATGAGGAACAGTTGGTGCGAATTGAGTTTATACTCCCTACGTTCACGTTGTAATGGAAGCTCAAAGTCCAAGTCACAATAAAGTTGTACAAGCCTTCCTAGTGTTGGGCTGAATTATAAAGGTTTAGAACTTTGTAATGTAAATTGGACCTCTTAATGAATCATTGGCCCAATGAGACCGAATCCAAATATTACTCATGGATTCTAAATATCACTTGAACTCTATTATGGCCCATACAAATATAGCCTAAGCCCAAAACCAATCCAATTTTGCTAAAAATTATTTTGGTGGGCTAATTCTGTGCTGTTTGGGAAATTTTTTGGGGTATGCAAGTACATTTTGAAATATATAAAAAAAATCTAAAAATTCGTAAAGTATTTTGAAATCTGTAAATTCTTCTTAATTTTTTTTAAATCTGTAAGTTCATTTTTTCTAACGAATTCTTAAATACACACTATATTTTTGCTCAATCGGGCTCAATCGTCAAAGACGGTTTTCTAGTTCAATTCAAACTGTTGGCAAGTCCAATCGATAGTCCAATGTTTGGTATGGCCCTCCCGATTTAAAATAAATGTTTTAAATAACTAAATATCACAATTCAAAAATTTGGTTAGAAACATTAGATATATAAAAAAATGTAACTTACATCTCTCTCTCTCTGAAATACCCTTGTTCATGCATGGAGAGGCTGAGTAGGAGAGAGGATGAGTGAAAAAAAATGAGAGAATGAGTTAAATAAAGGAAATGAAAGAGACATATAATTAACTAGGGATAAAATTAAAAAAATATGTTAAATAATTAGACATTACCAAACTGCATCTTATAAAAAAAATCAAACCCCCTCATAAATTCAAACCTATCTCGGATGGGAGTATATTACATTTTGGAAAATTAAAAAAATGTATTAAACTTAAAATAGATGCAATATTTAAAATGGTTTATACTACTAACAGGAACCGATGGAGTATAACACACAAACCACTTCATTAGTCAGTATAAGCAACATTCTCTTATATGTCGTAGTCTCTTAAAAAATATAGATAACTCATTAAATATAATTTCAATCTTTTTTTCAACTTTACCCATATTAAATGAGTTTGTAACATGAAAAAAATACAAGAGCTACATTTATACATTGATTGTGTATGCAAAATTGATAAATGCTCTTATGCATATATTTATAAGTTACTTCCATCATGTTTTATATAGACAAAAAACCTTTAATCTTATTAAGTTTTCCTTAAAATTAAAAATTTTCAACTTTATTTCTATTTAATATCTATCACAACACATGAGAACAAAGTTAACATATAATGAATGAATTAATAAATAGTAAAATTGTACATTCACGTGAAAAATTGAATGAGATGACTTAAAAAATAATTAAATAAAATATTCTATTTCTATCTTATGAATAGAACTGGATGAGTGATCATTAAATAGTCTTCAAATAACTTATGTTATTAATAAAACAATTCTTAAAAGTGACTTTATACTGGCCCGTTTGGCAACCAGTTCTGAGGCCCAAAATGCGTTGTACAATGCGAGAAGCCCGATTGCTGTCTTGTTCATTTTTTTGATCTATTTGGCATCGCTCATGGCTGTAAAGTGCTTGTGGGCAGAAGTTGCTTCTGCCGACAAGCAACAAAGTTGAGCTTCTCTGCTACTGTACTCTGAGCATCTCTACCTAACGGCAGTCACCGCCTTGAGATTCCCAAACCTACATTTAACTCGCCTCTTGCATGCATTTACTCACCTAACCTTTATTCCGACACATGCATTTACTCTTCTTCATCTGCAGAAGGCGTGTTTGTGCGTTTTGACCTGCATTTGCAACATCCCGCGATCTTCATCCCACGATCTTATTCGATTTTCTTCGGATTTGGCAAAGAAGGGGTGATTGTGTGATTTGAGGAGCCCGATCTGGTCGGTGTCGGTGTGATCTGTGTTGGCAGGTTCCGCAGTTGTCGGTGGACGTCGTTGTTGTCATTGGAAGAGCTCTCATTGGTAGGTAATTTCCCCTCAAATTTGATAGCCTGATCCGGATGTGCTATGATATGGTGGCATTTTTTTTTGAAGTCCCAAGAACTATGCTCTTGATTTCCTCACATGTAGTTCAGCTTTTCCTTTCTGCTGGGTTTCGGTTGGACTTGGCTTTTCCCTTTCAGACAAACAGTGCCTAAGCTACTGGGTTACCTTTTTTTCCTTCTCTGTTTGTGTCTTTGAATTTTGAGGCTAGTGAGCTGCATTTTCTGTTGCGGTTATTTTTCCAACACGTGCAAAAACTGGGTGACGTTTTTTTCCTTCTCTGTTTGTGTTTTTGAATTTGGAGGTTGGGAGTGTGGTGTCGTGTATGTATCCCATGCGAGGTTAAGGAATCAAAACTGTAAGAGGTGCAGGTTGAGGAAGGGATGGGGACAAAACGCAGAGGGTTGCGTGTTTGAGCAGCTAGTCCTTTTGTTTGGGAATTGGGGGGGCGTTTCAAACTCAAAAGTCTTCACTGATTTTGGTGAGGCTTCCAAAAATAACGACAGCTCTCTCTTCAACTGAGCAGCCTCATCGATCAGGAGGGCTCTATGTCTGTGCGTGCGTGCGTGTGTGTGTGTGTCATCAGTCGATAAACTTGGCTTTATCCATGGGGACTAGCGATTCTTGTTTTCCCAAACATCAAACCTTAAATCTTGTTTCATCATATTTCTCATGCCTCTCCGCTTGTCAAGTTTTTTTGAACAATTTTCTGATGATTTAATCCGTGTTTCACAGTCTGTATGATGTTGATGCTTTCTGATGCATAATCATTGCCCCTTTAGTACTTTGATATCTTCTTCAAACCTCTATTTCGACTTGCCGAAGACAAATATCGCATTTTTTTCATTGGGAGTTGTATACTTGAGTAACATTGGCGAAAAATAGCTTATTTTTATTGAGCTGTGATTGTTAGAAAATTGTATAAAACTGGAGATAGAAAAAGTGCTTGGTTAAAGGATTAGAAAACTGATATAATGTCATTTCTAATCATTCATTGTCCGTTATTTCTTGGTGAAAGCTTGGGGATATGGTTTTGTATGTTTTTGCTGTCAATGTTCACACATGGATTCCATAACTGGGAGAAAGAATTACTTCTGAGGATCTCATTAGAGGATTATCTATGTCTAGTCCTTTTTGAGCTATGGGCATGGTAACAATTGTGCTTTGATTAATGGTAGGTTCCATAAATGATCAATTTCTATGGTGTTGTTGTGGTCCTCCAAAGTCCAAAGAGGATATGCATTGGGGGGTTTTTTGAGTGGATAGTTTAGGCGTCAGTTGTCTGTAAATTTGATGTTATTTCTGACTTTTCTATGAATAGTAGAGTTCATACTTTGTGGCCAATCACTTATTGTTGTTTGTGTTTTTTGTCGTATATTTATATATTTATTCTTCGTTCTTGCATTCTGTCATTATGAATATAATTTGAAACTTTCAATCTTCTTGCTCTTGTTCCTTGTGCTGGACTAGCTTTCCTTATATTTATCCAACATGAGTTTTATTATGCGAACTCCAAAAATAAAATTCATTTTTCAAGAATTCGTTTTTTCAATCAATAGATTTGATGGCTGTTTTGGAAGAATTCGTTTTTCAATCATTGTTTTTCTGTTATTGTGCTTCTTCTTATGTTATCTATTCATACATGTCTTACAATGTGTTCATAGCAAAATGAGCAACAGTAGAGGTAAAGCATAGTGGGATTATAGTACCACAAAAGTGTTTATTGACACACGCATAGAGCAAATATATAAAAAACAACGTCAAGTCACTTCATTTAAGAGGGAAGCCTGGAACAGCATACATAAAGCATTTAACGATAGCACAAACAGAGGGTACTCCAAGAAACAGTTGAAGAATAGGTATGATTGTTTACAGAAAGAATGGAAGAACTGGGAATCGCTACTTGCAAAGGCTACAGGCGTTGGTTTTGACCCTATCAGGAATATGATCTTGGCAGATGACGAATGGTGGGCAAGGAGAATTCGGGTATCGATTGCCAATGTATAACATTTTACATGTATTATTGTTAAATTTTCTTGCCACTACTTCGAGGCAAACTTCTATTGATGTAGGATAATCCACAGCTCGCATCTTTTTGGTACACTGGGTGCAGGTATGGTAATGAGTTACGGATTATATTCAAGGATGTCCTAGCCTCGGGCGATCATGCACTTGCACTGTCGGCAACACCAATGGAGGACGAGGGTATTGATGTAGATGATGTCTACTGACCCCAAATGGAAGACCAAGCTGACGACCACACCGAAGGATCTGGTGATAGTGAGGATAGTTCACTCGGTGCAGAGCCTAGGCCTAGCTGCGGTGTGATAGTTGACCTCAATGGCCTGACTGTGCAAACAAATAGCACTACTACAGGCTCAACAAGTTGTGGGAAAAGAAAGATAGGAGAAACTTCAAAAGGAAGTAAAAGGTCAAGAAAGTCTACCTCATAGGCCGTAGTCAATTTTCCTAGGGAAATATTATTCGGTTAGCAGTGGATATCCAACACAAAGGGGATATCTTGGTTTGTATAGATGTGAATGTTATCACCTCGCTGACTTCCGTCGACAACACAATTTTTGACACCATAATGAGCTCTTCAATTATCATCATTCAAGTTTGAGATGTACCATAGAAAGGACATTCGGTGTATGGAAAAATAGGTTTAAAATCTTTAAAAGTATGCCCGCATATGACATGAGACACAAGTTAAACTTGTCTGTGCAATCATGGCCATTCATAATTTCATTCATCAAAATTCCACTACTGATGCAGTATTCAACCAAGGTGAACAAGTAATGTTGGGTAATGAAAATACAACTGATGTAGTATCCTCGTCAACTCAGACTTCATCCTCTTCAAGATATATGATGCATGTTCAGCATGCAATCAAAGACGAACTTGTTAATTCTAGGAATAGCAATTAGCGATGCTACTGTTGTCATTTGTAATTAACGACTTTTATGTTATTTCAAATTTAATTTAATTTTAATTTACAAAGTTATTATTTAATTTTAATTTAGTTTTCATGGTTCATTTTAATTTTAATTTTCATGGTTCATATTTTTAATTTTAATTTTAGAAAAAAATTACTTATCTCACCGTGTTTCCAAACACATTTCCTTTATAAATAAGTAACTTATTTGAACGTGTTTCCAAACGTATTCACTTTTACAAATAAAGTCATTTCTTCATCTGTTTTCCCAAATATAAATCATTTTTACAATCTGACTTATTTTCAATCTCATTTCTCCAAAGGTACTTCTGTGAATAAGTTACTTATCCTACCGCGTTCCTAAACGAACCCACTATATATGTGCCGGAAGCAAGGGAGCGTATAAGAAATGGATAAAAAAATCTAATTTTTAACCAAAAATCCAATTTATTTTGAATAACTCGATCGACAATCCCAATTAAATTAGGATGCCAGCTCGCTTTTTGAAAAAACAAAGCCATTTGTGAGTGCCCACCTGAAAGAAACAAGCACATAAGAAAATTGGTTGAAGAAAGGAAAGAGAAGTAGAGAAGAGAAGATATGAGGTTGAGATGAAGGAAGCAGAGAACAATAATTCCTTTGAAGAAGCGTCCAAGCTCACTAAATTCAATGCAAGATTGAAATGGAAGTCAGAGATGAATGAAATGACATTGAAAAGAAAATAATTAATTATTGATGTGACTTTGACGTTTCAGATTCTAATTGTCAGATTCAGCCCACAGAGCTCAGTCAGAATTAAAGCGTTCTCTCTCTCTCTCTCACCCTCTCTGTGCAAGATTCCAAAAGCCTAACGTGACGAGGAAACCAAACATCCCCTAAAAAACCCCGTTCTAAGTAAAACGCCTTTCCGATTCTCCTGTTTAATTGGGTTGAAATGAACTGTCTGTTTGGAAAGCCATTTTTTTAAACGGTGCACGTAAATCGAGACAAAACCATCTTGAAATTTGTAAAAATCATCTCGAAATTCATAAAAACCATTTTGAAATCCGTAAAACCATCTCGAAATTCTCAAAATGCCTCAAAATCTGCAAAATCCATTTTCCTAACGGAGTTCCCAAACAAGCACAACGCTGTTATCTTTCGGCAAAAAGAAAGAAAGAAAGAAAGAAAGAAATGAACGCTGTTATCAACCACTTTTATTACCCGTAAAAGTTATTTTTTTAATTTTGATTCTTAATTTATGGAATAAGACATAAGAGAAATTTTATTTTAATTTATGTGAATGTGATTTTCTAACGACAATAAAAATAGGGTCTATATATCTATTTGAATTTATGATAGAAGTTACTTTTTTAACATGATTTATTATTTATGAGTTAAGTGCATAGAAGGAATTTTATTTTAACTTGTATAAATGTTCTTGTACAACGCATAAAACAAACAATGTAGTGACTTTTTAAATTTTAATAGTCAATCTTTATCTATGATGAAGAAAATTAACGGGAAACATACAATAAAATACCCCCTAAATTCGTCAAACCCCAAATAAATCCCCAAAAAATCACAAAATGTCAAAAACAATTCATTGAACAAAAATGGATTTCAGATTTTGGATGGAATGACCTTACTGTCACTCACTTAAAAGACAAAGCACCTTCCTCCTCTATGGGTTATATAGGCATCCACAACACAATTATTATTCTTTAAATTTATGTTGTTGCATTCATTTCTCGTTAAGCATGTGTTTGTAAAAAATGTCACCTGCTTATATGGTGTGTGTTGGTCAATCGTTATTATTCGCTATAATGCTATTTTCACTCATGATTAAATTTTTGTCCATGAAAAAAATGGTCACTCGTTCATATGGTATGGTCATTTTCTAGCCAATCATTATTATTCGCTACAGTCAATTATTGTTAGTTTCTATGATGTCACGATAATTTATGATTAAACTAGTGTTTTATGATGAAATTAAGGGTCACTTGCTTAGATGGTTATTTGCCAAACAATTGCTATTCGTTTTATTGTTATAATGATTTTGTATATGGATATCAAAGCTTGATAATTATTTTATACATTATTTTGCATTGATATTCCAAACTAAAACCAGGTAGTACATAATCAAACCTCTTCAAAGAATATTCCAAATTTTGTATGTGTATGTAAACCCCATATAGTTCTCTAATGATATGACTTCTTTTTCACCATAAAGGCTGTGTTTAACAGTAAGTTGGGGTCTTTTATTTGTATTGGCAATGCTCTTCTTTCGGTTATATATATAAAATACAGATAACTGAATTAGGTAAATCAAAAGTTGATTAAAATTTATTAAAAACAATAAACGTATAAAATTGTTGTTCTTATTTTACTGGAGGAGTTTGAATTGGCTCCCACGGATTGTATTTCGCTTGATATGAAAGAAAAGATAGGTAATCTATCTTTTCAAAGTTATCGATCCATTAAATTCTTTTCTTGTGGTAGGCTTTGTTCCTTATCATAAATACAATGAAATAACCATCCTTATTCATTCCCCTGATCCCGCTACTAAAAGAGATGTTCAATTCTTAAAATATCCAATATACCTAGGCGGGAACAGGAGAACACATATATCAATAGGAGCAATCTTATTTTCTAAAAGTACTTTTATTTATGGAGAGAGAGATTAAATGTGAGTGTGTGTGAATGAGTGGGAAAATGAAGTGTATTCGAAATGATTAATGCATTAATATAACAATTGGATTACAATCTAGAAAAACTGGTTAAAATTTTAGACATCGTTTAAGTGCATATTATAAAAGGACCAATTTGTATCTTATTTATTAGGAATTTTTGTGTGGATTAGGTGCATCACGTCATTTATGTTTCATCCAATTAAAATATTCCACTTACCTTCTGCAGGTTCCATTTTTACTTAAAAATCGTATAAGAAAAGAAAAGTAAATGTTAGAGAGAGAAATTTCAAAAGACATACAGGACTAACAAAAATGTAACTAGATCTTTTTTATTGGGGAGTATCCAGATGACATGATGTATTCAAGAATTTTTGCTTATCTATAGAGTCAGTGAAGTATTTTTCTTAAAACTACTTCATGTATTCATTAACATAAGAGTTAGTTAGAGTTGGATTTGATCTTAAATGATTTGATCTTAAATAAATGACCCTACCCAATTTTCCCCCAACTTTATAATTTTACGCCTAAAGTGTCCATATTAATTGCACATATTAAACAGGTTTCATCCAAAGGTAGTAATGGAAGATGATCATTCATTGCTTGTGGCGAATAACATAAATCACGTAAATTTTATATTACATGTTTGGTTTGAATCCGAATAAAAGCCTTTGTCTGAACATTAACTCGCACCACTATGCTATGTTTGGTAACAAGAGGAATTCAGACTAGCTATATGGGAAATGAACTAGAAAGATAATTCCTAGTAGCATATAATCATGTTTGGTATATTTGAATCAAAGTTCCATCCAATAAATGAAAACCTCTTTTCACTAGTGTAGTCAAGGAATTGTGTCTTGGCCAAACAAAAAATGGAATTCAGTACTTTCTATACATGGGAAAAAATCTTTTGGACATTTTTGCACAATATACTTCTTTGCTTCTATCTATAGGCAGAAGAAAGAATAGATTGGTTGATCATATTTATAAATCACTTTATTAAATTTTTCATATGAATGAACAATTTTACATTTTATTTATTATTGTGTTGACTTTATTTTTATAAAGTATAATGTATATTCAGTAGGGATAAAATTGAAAATTATTTAATTTTAAGGCAGTGTTAATGAAGTTTAAGGTTTTTTTATATGTTTGAAACATGTTGGAAGTGAATGATAAATAGGAAGAGAGCATATGTTGTAACCATGGCCAACAATCTTTAACTTTTCATGTTATCCATAAATATTATCTCCAATCCTTAGTATAAGAGTTAGATGATGGATTAAGAAAATTAGTTAAATTATTTATTCATAGTAAATATGAGTTGGTTTTCGTAGAATAACCAATTTCATCATGAGTTTTTTTGGATAGAACTCATAGTGTATGCAATCAATAGAATACTTTAAAGAAAACATTACAAATTTGAAAGGTAAAGTGGTTTGGGTCTTATAAAGATCAAATCTAACAACCAACTAATTTTTATATTAAAAATTGGAAGGCGTATTAATTTTCATATATATCTCACCATGGGGTCTGGCAACAAAAGTAATCATGAATAAATTTCATATGAAAACTAAATATAGATTATGTGCAATGTACAATTTTCATTGTTTTTAATGATTATATGCGAATTTTTCTCTAAGTACAAATATGTAAGAAATATCAAATTAAAAGACAATGTAGCAAATCGGCATGTGTTTGATTGGATTGGTAAAGGTGTCTAACCAGCATGCATAGAGTTTCTTGTTTGAACCCTCGATGAAACAACGTTAAATCTTGCTATGAGAGTTTACCACTCAAAGGGTTTCACAAGTGTTTGATCTAGATTAATCAATTGCTTGGATATTTAGTAATAGGGTTCAAAAAAGTTGCATATTGGATGAACAATTACAAATAAAATATACTGTTAGATTTTTCATAGGATCTATGCTTATGAATTACTCTCTTTAGTTTTTTCATAGGATCTATGCTTATGAATTACTCTCTTTAAGATCATAAATGTATGAGTTAAATAACTAATTCATGTGCATTAAGAAAATTAGGTAAATTGTTATCCATAAAAATATTTGTTGATTTTTCTAAAATGTCTCTCCTGATAATAGTCTACTTTGGAGTATTACCAATATATATAGGTTTTACATCACATGGAAATCTAACTATAAGAATGATTTGGGGGAAAATAATAAATATAAGAGAGAAAAGACAATTGAAATCTCATATTTAAAATCAAAACAAATCTATCAATTAACTTACTTTCATGATTGATAGGCTACAATTTACTTCAAATTTATATATTCTTGATTTAGGTTTAAAACATTTAATTTGGGCTTTTTCTACCATACTACATTCGATATTTAATATAAACTTCGATTGATTTCTTAAGGTGATTAATGAATTTAAATGAATTATTTTATATTATATATTCTGTAATATTTATTAGGTAAATCATTTTAGAAAAACAATAAATATATCAATTTATTTAATTGAAGTTTATAATAAGGCTATGAAGTAGTATAATACCTTATTTAAGTTTGTCTCTAACTAACTATCTCAATTCTCAATTATAGCAAAGAAATTCAAATAAGCTGAATTGAGATATGAAAATGGAAAGCGGCATCATAATTACCGCAATTTATGCAGAAACATTCCACCGACCTAGCTGATCAATACTAAGGAGTTACAAGTACATTTGACAAAGAAAAATAACTGATTGCCCTCTAAATTACACACAACCAATTAGAACATTAATTGTTTTCTTGCCAATGACTCAAATGTAGCTGATGAAGATGAAGATAATAATATATCAATAATAATTAGAACCATTGTTTTTTCAAACACATGCAGTACTGTAGCTCTTTCTTGACATTAAATGCTGCTCCCAATTTCCTGAACATGTCACTTCATTTCCATCAGAAAAAGAAAAGAAGCAAAAAAAAAATCAATAATTGCATTTTATGCCTATAAAATCACTAATCACATAAAATAGATAAAAGAACTATAACAAACACTTGTTTTTTTTTTTTTTTGCCATAGAACTATAACATTCACAAACCACAAATATGGTTCTATAACATGAATAAAAATACAGTTTCACTTCAATTCAATGTTTTAATACTCATTTAGAACATTTTTTCATATACAAATAATCAAATTACATAAATATAAAAGCTTATAAAAGATAATAAATACGCAAAAATAACTATTTTTTTTTGAAAAAAATCCTAAGGTATGGGGAGGAAACGAGTGGATGAGAGTGTGAATTATTAATTCAATAAGACTTACAAATAACTAATGGGGGAAATGGAAAATAAGACCTACAAATATAAGATTTTAGTATTCTTTAAAAATAGGAGTAGGTAATCTCTAAAAAAGTCTTCTTAGTTAACAGACTGAAGGAATTAATAGTTAAAATATCCTAGAAACTATACCATGTGTTCTCCTCCCCTCCGCATAAAAAAAATTATATTATAATTTTGGTAATAAGAAATAAAAAAAGCATAACAATAAGTTACATGATTTTTGCAATTCAACATCACAAGATTGAGTTTCACAAAATGATTTTCTTTACACGTCATATTTCAAACAAACACCATAGAATAGCAGAAATAATGTAGAAAACATCTAAGTTAAATCATATGAATAGATTAAAAAATGAAGTTTATTTATACTAGTTTGGGGTTTAATTTGGCATGCAAACTGTTCAAATAAATAAATTAATTTTCAATTGTTGAGAAAATCCATGGATAATACTTACGTTCCCAATCCTAGCTTGATTATTGTTCTCCAGCATCAACCCGAAATGAATGTGAGGGAAATGTGCCCACTAATAATAATTCAAAGTGCAAATAATTTCCAGATGTTAGCAACCTCACAAACCAAATGAACAAAAAAGAATATATTAAATTAATCATTATAATATATATTTATAAAATATAAATAATACTATATGTTAATTACATTCTTTGCAGCTGTACTGAATGCTTCCCTGTGACTGATGTCTGGGTTATTGATTTTGATCCTCTGAATCTCCTCTCTGCATATAAACAGCGACATTTCATTTATATATCTGATGCTTATTACCTTAAATAAAATAATTAATAATTAACAAGTTGGTGTAATAACTAGCAAGTTATACTTACTTTATGAACTGATTGTATGCAGAAGGTACGCGCTGCCTCTTTTCGGGAGCTGTAAAAAGATAATAACAGCTCATCAGATTATAATAATAATAATTAAGAGAAACTTAAGAGTATATAAGGGGACTTTTGAAAAAGTATTTTTATGTATTTATAATTACTTCAGAGAAGAGAATGAATAATAATTAATTACTCACGCCTAGTCACAGCTCTTTGCTCAGTTACATTACGTGTGGATGTGGTTGGGGCTCTCATTGCAATCATATTGTTGCATCTAGAAGACGAACCAGGCTCGATTCTACACTCTGGATTGATGGATAACCCAGAACCCTGGAAAATAAGATTCGAAAGTAACTCAAAATGTCATTAAAGAAAGCCAAAAATAGTTTGTGCATTTATATTCTTACTTAGTTTGCAGCGAGGGAGAGATAAATAACGATATATAGCCTTTTATAACTGAATGCGTCTTGCAATTTACAATATAAGGTTAATATTATTGTTAATCTTTATAATTTAACTGAATTTTAATTTTGATTTTTATAATTTTAAATCATTACTCTTGGTTTATAAAGTTTCATAAAAATTTAATCTAAATTCAGTGACGAATTCCTATATTTTTAAAGATTTTCTGAATCAAATCTTTGAAAATTAATGAAATTATAAAGGTTAAAATCAATTTCATCAAAGTGCAGGTACCAACTATTATTTGACTCTTTTAGCTTATTTTATGTTTAATATAATTTTGTATTAGACATTTTAAACCCCAAGAAAAGATAATGTGATCAGAATCAGAGTTGACAACGAAATAACTGCAGCTTTAAAGAACTGAAATAATATTTCTAGAATGCAAATTTCAAACATTACGGATGAGGTACATAAAACCCAGATGACAGTTGTTCAAATAAAGGGCTACGATTTTACTAGGGATCCAGAAATTACCCAGAGGATAAATTGATAAGTAACCAGAGGAGCATACAAATAAAGAAGATATATAGAAACCTAAGAACAAAAGCCCTAAAAAAACCCCTACTTTGCCTGCCTGCATTGAAGTGGCAGGACAGGTTCTGACTCATCTTCTACAATAAGCTGCAAAATCATCAAAAAGCAAAAAAAATAGGCGTTCCTTAAGGCGGCTGCAGGTTATATGGCTATATTAATATGTAAAGCCTAGGGTTTTCAGTTACCCTAAATCTCACTTAAGTACAGTTGTAGCAGGGTCTCTGATCTTTATTCATACACATACCTATAAGTTGCTACTTTTTAAAAGAAGTTAATAATTTTTTTACGGAAAAAGATGGATTAATAAATTAGGGAATTTCTTTTATTTTTAGATAATATTGATAATTGAACCACTTATATCCTTCTGATAATGAGTAATAATTAAAAGAAGTAACTTATAATTGTAGCTTAAAAATAAAATATCAGACATATGTTTTGAACTTGTCAATAATTAATTAAAGCCTTCTACACAAACAAACAAACAGAAGCTGTGCCTGAGCGTGATAAAAGAGCATCGATTTTCCCAAAAGAATAACACCCAGAAACCCTAAGAACCTATGGCAGATATAGGACTCATCAGAAACCTCATCATAGGCATGTTTTGGTGTGTATATGTATGTGTTATATTTACAGTGATTATATTATTGTATTTACTAATTATTACTATTAATTATAAGTAAATAGTAACTGAAACAAGAGAGGCCGCCCAAAAAATAAGCCGAGGAAACTCGAAGTTACCTGAACTTGTTGCCATGATAGTGACTGAAATGCGGCGGCCATGTTCACGGACCATAGATTTGTGCAGTGACCACATCGGACGGTCACCATGTCAAAAAGGCTACTGCATGGAACACTCACCTGCACAATAATAAACATTGTTCAAAAATTAAATTACACCCACACACCATATTATATTATTGGTAGAAAAACTCACAGGAGGCAGTTCAAAGAAAGAAAGAAAAGATAGAAAGAATCCAGATCTCTCATGAGCATAAACAAGAGACTTCAAAAAACAAGAAGAGGTTATTATATTAAGTACAGCTTAATTATTAGCTTGTCCTCGTCAGACATTAGGGAAGAAAGAAAACCCTAAAAATAGGAAAAGTTGCAGTATCCATATATGTTACAATAGATGGATATGTTGTGAAGAGAATTACCAGTGAGATTCTCTTATATATAAGCCAAGCAAGCTTACTTGAAGCAAATTAAAACAACCCATTACAGTAAATAAAAGGAATCGAATAAAGAGAAGAATTGGGTTATATCAACACTAGAAATGCTTGTTCCGGTGGTTTTAAGTGAGCGCTAAGAGATATTATTACCAAATTTAAGCGACAATAATTAAACCCTAACTACAAGCTAGATATATACATACCATCTTGGTCCCTTTATGTGGCTTGTTTAAGTAAATATTAAGCTGAGAGACAGAGAAAGCTTAGTATATATGTAAATATGTCTTTCGGTTTGAGCACTTGAGCTTTCTTCAGGTAGGTTTATGACTTTTTTCTTTGACTGCAAAAGAAAAGTGAGTAGAAAGAAAAGAAAAGAAGAGCACAGCTATGGATTGAGACCGGACTGTAAGAAAAACGAGGAAGAAGAAGACCAGAAAGAGGGAAATTGGAAAGATTTAACAGATTTCACTCACATAAAAACATACAAGGAGCTAAGCTAGGTTACTTTTCAGGATCTCCTATAAGAGAGAAAAGAAAAAAGAAAGGAAAGAAACTAACCCCAAATAGGAAAATTAAGAAAGCAGCACTTTGTGTGTGTGTGTGTGTGTAAATTAGGTATTTTTTCCAGAACAACAAGAGATAGATCCACCAGATGGATCATCAGCAACGAAATATAGGAAAACAGATCTGAAACTGAATAGAAATCTGAGAAACATATACATATATAGATATATATATATATACCGCAAGAACAATGTTGCAAAATTTGCAGGGGATATAGCATAGTTGCTCAGAACCAACTTCCATGTTGCAGCTCGACATGTCTCTGAGAAAGCTTCTTAATTAGTCCACAGAGAAGAAGGAAACACGCGAAAATTGACTGGAGATCGAAACAAGGAAAGAACAACAGAAGAAGAAGAAGAAGAACAAAGCTCAAATATAGCTGTAGCTCTCAACAATTTGATGAAGGCAAAAGCTTTACGCGGATTATTTCTTTTTCAGGCCCCTCACAGATACCGGGCTATCTCAGTATATGTGTACAGTTAAACTTGGTCAATCTTCTTGTTTATATAGAGCAAGAAAATTCATATCAGAGAAGAAAGCTTTTGTGAGAGGGTATTCTTTTTGGGACCCAACGGGTTAAAGAAGGAGGGGGGAGGGGGGGGGGAGAGAGATAATATATGTGGGGAGAAAAAGTAGCTTGAGAGGAAAAAAATCCCGTTTTGATCTGGTGTTGGAAAACAGTGTTACGTACTAACTACAGCAAAAATTACTTATATTACTTACATACATGTAAGCTAAACCAAGTAATTATACAATAAATTGGTCTCTGGGGAGATAATAAGATGTGAGTGAGCTGTGATCTGGTTATATGTGTAGCCCTCTGGGTATGGGATGGACAGTTAAGGTTTCGAGGAAGAAAGTATTTTGGGTGAATTACTAAATGTGTATAGATTGATATGCAGTGACAACTTATTTTTAAATTGAAACATGAGAGTGACCACACAATCCTCAGTGACCTGCAACTCCGCAGCGGACTAGTGGGGCGAAATTTTGTGTCTTCATAAATATACAGCACCGCTAGAGATTACAATCCTTTGAGATCCGAAGTTAGATAGTTCTATTCAATTATAAATGTAAGATCTAAAACTAATGGGTTTGATACAATGAAAAGGGTTAGTCTATCTGATATAACGAATAAATATTTAAATCCTTGTTAGAAGATGTAGACATATTTAATACTTAACTGTGTATAAAAAATGATTGTCTCTGCTACGAAAATGTGTGCTTACCAAATAAATAAATGTAATATCTAAATTGACTTTGCCTCAAATTTATTCTTTTTCTAAACTAAGGGGTTGTTTTCGATGTGAATGATTAAATGGAGTATTTTATATGAGCCCACACATACTTTACAAACAAAATACTCAATTTTTTTAATTTATACAAATTAGTTATATAGATTTTATATTTATGATTGGACAACTTTGACAATCTTAAATAAGTTAAATTGCACAAAACCTTTCTAACAGCGTGATTTGACAACCTTTTAAAATTTAGAAATTGAGTACAAGGCTGACTTTAACTTAAACATATAAATTTGCTTAAAGAACCCATTTTCCATTGAAGTTTTTCTTTTCTCACAGTGTGCATTACATGTTCGATTTTTTTTTTTTTACATTTTTCTAAAATTTATATACCAATAACTTTCTTAAAATTTGAGCTACAAGTAGATATAACACTAAATTTTTGGGTAGATATAGTTATTCATCTTGACATGATATTCTTAATTAAATAATGTGCCAATTAATAACAATCCTAAAGTTATTTGCATACAACAACTTACAAAAGATATTTGCATAAATGTGAAATTTTGAAAATAAAAATTATTATCAAGTGTTGAATTTGCATAAATTATTATTTAATTTGAAATTAAATTGGCATTTTCAGAAAACTTAACTTTCAAATTAAATACATAATTTTAATTTTAATTGTTTAACTACTCAAGATGAATGCACATATATATACCCCTAATTTCTCAATATCAATATAAACGATATTTCCTTTGCTTCCATCTATAAATTAAAAAACTAATTTACAGAAATTAAGAAAATTAGTCAGGTTAATTGTTTATAAGAAATGTGTGTTGGTTTTCCTAACTAAAGTACATCTTTTAATAATTTGTATTGAAAACTTCTTTTTTACAAAAAAAAAATCCATATAATATCTAATCAAGAATGATAATTTAGAATAAATTTAAAATTGGGATACAAAGTGGATTTAGGAGTTAAAATTTAGAACTGAAACAATTTTGACTATTAGTTAACAAATGTCGGTTTAGTTGTTAAGAAATTGACTCAAAATACAATGTTAGGAGTTCAAATCATATTGTCGATGTGAAAACTTTATTGTCGGATAATCTGTAAATACCTCTATAAACTCCTTTTAAACACATATGCATGCTCTAATACCCACGGGTCTATTTAATCCAATTTATCTAAATTTTTATTAAACAAAAAGAAACCACTATTAATTAACTT
Organism: Vachellia pachyceras; assembly: GCA_025593235.1. NCBI lineage: Eukaryota > Viridiplantae > Streptophyta > Magnoliopsida > Fabales > Fabaceae > Vachellia > Vachellia pachyceras. The sequence goes on from JANTPZ010097541.1 coordinate 22,888, forward strand.
TTATATTTAACAAATGTCGGTTTAGTTGTTAAGAAATTGACTCAAAATACAATGTTAGGAGTTCAAATCATATTGTCGATGTGAAAACTTTATTGGCGGATAATCTGTAAATACCTCTATAAACTCCTTTTAAACACATATGCATGCTCTAATACCCACGGGTCTATTTAATCCAATTTATCTAAATTTTTATTAAACAAAAAGAAACCACTATTAATTAACTTTTATATTTAACAAATGTCGGTTTAGTTGTTAAGAAATTGACTCAAAATACAATGTTAGGAGTTCAAATCATATTGTCGATGTGAAAACTTTATTGGCGGATAATCTGTAAATACCTCTATAAACTCCTTTTAAACACATATGCATGCTCTAATACCCACGGGTCTATTTAATCCAATTTATCTAAATTTTTATTAAACAAAAAGAAACCACTATTAATTAACTTTTATATTTAACAAATGTCGGTTTAGTTGTTAAGAAATTGACTCAAAATACAATGTTAGGAGTTCAAATCATATTGTCGATGTGAAAACTTTATTGGCGGATAATCTGTAAATACCTCTATAAACTCCTTTTAAACACATATGCATGCTCTAATACCCACGGGTCTATTTAATCCAATTTATCTAAATTTTTATTAAACAAAAAGAAACCACTATTAATTAACTTTTATATTTATGATTAAATTGACTACTGCATACAACTCGTTATACCTTAAATTCAAAACTTTGTGCCAAACTAGATTGGTAAAAGTTTAACATTACATTTCTTGATTATGCATAGCATATCGAAGTGTCATATTGAGGTTTCCCTCTTATGAGCTGTTGTCATTTCAAGTGGTAATAGTAAGTTAAGGATGTCTTTCATTAAAACGGCTTTCTCAGACCCTTTTGTTCCAAAGGCTAAAAAGCAATCAATCAACAAAGACCTCCAAAAACAGTTACATCAAATGTCAAGAACAGTGGAAGCCATCTTGAGAAACCACTAAAAATGCTTCATATGTATCCCTACATCTTGCCTTTTGCTTTTTCGCTTTATCGTTTTTTAAATTCCATTTCTTTTCTCCTCCTTTTGAAACAATGTGATTCAGACAGTATGGACGAGGCTTTTAAGATTCTTGGAGCTTGATTGGAACGGTGGTGAAGAATAACTTTTACGGAGTTTGGGATAAAATCGGGTTTTGGAGAATAGATTTTGGAATAATATATTTTAATGGATTTCGAGATAAAATCTAGATTTTAAAAAATTGATTGTGTTCGAGAAGTTATTGTAATAATGGTTTTTACGTTTTATGAGGCAAAAAATAAATAGGAAAGAGAAAAGAGGAAAGAAAAAAAGAGAAAAGCGAAAATTTACTAAGAGAGAGTATGATTTGGCAAGATAATAAATTTTTCAAAAATTAGATTTTAAATTTAGGTTTTATCTTCAGAATAGCTTTTCTGAAAAATACTTGAATAAAACTTAGATTTTCAAACTTGGTGCCAAACAAGCTCTTGATCAAACCTCACCTCTAGTACAGGAGTTGGTGGATGATGAAGGACATTGATGTTATTCATAGAACCTTATATTAGCATTGTTGAAGTAATATATCCAATTTTTTTACTAAAAAAAACTGTGTCTTCACATCAGACGCATGTTTATAATTGTTATTATTAAAGACCATGCGAACTTATAAAAAAGGAACAAGAATTTGATCTTTTAAGTATTGTCTTAGGTTTGAATCTTATAAATAAATAAAAAATATATTTGAGAGAGCTACTCTTATTTGCAATCTTGAATAATGCTTGTATATAGATAAATTAGGGAAATTTATGAGAAAATTCCATTACAAAATCTATTGTCCAAATATTACTACAGAGTATAGTTTTTACTACTGAAATTCGCGTCCTTTTTTTAAAAAAGGGAGTAAAAAATGAAGGCGCGCGGTGACATTTTTAAAATTATAAGAAAGGAGACGGGCCTTTATGCACCCTATATTCGATATAGGACGTATAAAAGCTGACTTTTGCCTATATTTAATATAAGGGGCCAAAAGGCACTCTTTGATGCCCTATTCTGACGTAGGGTGCCAAAAGGGTGCCTTTGGGTGCCAATGTAGGGCGCCCTATTATTCAAAATTATATTTTCCTCTCTCCCTTTCTCTCTCACACACGCACACATCACAACAACTTGCAAGACCCACTTTTGCTTCGTCCCTGCTTCGCATTCCAGATCTTGTTTGCTCCGTCCATGCTCCCATCTTCGCTCGTCTGTCGCGAGTCCAGCTCAGACCCGTTACACGTCCAGCCCATTCATCCTTGTCCGTCGTCTCAGAGCCCAGTCGCGTCGCCCATCCTCGCCGTCGTCCAACTCGTCAGTCTCTGTCCATCATCTAGTCCCCGTCTCTGTCCATCGTCGCCGCGTTTAGGAGTGAGCTCAGCCGCGAGCTCATTTTCCCCTCGTCCATCGCGTGCTCAGTCGTGTCCAACTCAGCTCCGTTCGGATCTGTTAGTCTTAGCAGTTATGCTACTAGTAGTAAAATATGCCTACAGAACTACCGATTTGCCTCTGTGCAAAGCTTTGCTCTCTCTCCATTCTTCCATTGTTCGTCATTTTCTTCTAGTATGAGGTAAAGCTCACTCCTTTTCCTTTTTATTATGTATTTTGACCTGTTTGAAGTTTGGTGTTAGCTTAGTGGACATCAAGGTTAAATCTTTGAGGAACATTGCTGCTGGAAATTATGTTTGAAGAACTTCGATAGTTAACTTTCATCGATGAATTTTGTGTTTCTCTGCAGGTACACCTTACGGCGCCTCTCACAATATAGGGCACCGTAGGCCCTAACTTTCTACTCCCCTCACATATACACCCCCCGAGAAAGGGCGCCAATTAGGTTAAAAATAGGGCGTAAAAAGTACCTTTTGTAGTAGTAAAAATTAGTTAAGTACTTAGATTCATGAGTGGATATGTTATTCATCAAGGTTTAAAAAATCAGATCGGATATTGAACCGGTGAAACAATGGTTGATAAGTCAGATCGGAGTTAAATCGGAGTTAGATCAGCTATATTAAAATAATAGAATTTAGTATGTTATATTTTATTTTATAAAATTTAATAGGTAAAACCTAGAATATTATTTTATTTTACTTATATTTTAAATTTTTAAAGTTAAATTAAATATCAACGATAAAAATAATTGGGATAAAATGAATTAATTTTATCATATTTTCTCATAACTAAATTTGTTTAGATATAAAATAGAGAATTAAATACTAGTTTTGTTACCATATTTTTTTAAAAAAATTAATGGATCACACATTCTCACTCTGATTCCATTTTTGTGTGTCTCTAACATTTAAGATTTTTATTAAAAAAATGAGCAAACCGATTTAACCCATCCAATCGATCAGTTAGACTGAGTTAGGCGGTTTAACATTGGGTTGACAGTCCAACCCGGTTCTTAGTCCAAATGGCCAACCGGATTGGACCCATGACCGGTTCGCCGGTTTCCAACCTAGATCGGCTGGTCCCTTTTTTTGTACAGTCTATTCATTTTTAGTGGGTTTAGCCTTGTTTTTCCTTAGTTATGTGCAATATATTTTCAACTACGTACAAATGTCTTCTATTTTGCATATAGTAACTAAAATATTTTGCATATAGTGTTGAAAAAGAGCTGTACATGCTTAAAATAGCGTGTATCTGGATTATTATTATTAAACAAGTTTAAGGCATATCTGAGAAATAAATGTTACAATTAGAGGCTTTTCAGTAATTTTCTCTTTTAAGTGAATTCTTTTAAAATTTTAAAATTGCTCTCTATTAAGTTCATTAACCTAAGGAGGTTATTTGGTTAGTTGGGAGCTGTTTGGTTATAACTAGCTAGGGAATATCGAAGCAAATGATATATGTAAGAAAAAAATTAATGTATTGGACCAAAAACTTAAATTTAAAACTATAAAAAAGGAGCATAACTATAAATTAGTGTTATAACAGTACAAAGCAATTTTTTCAGGCCAATGCCATAAAAACACAACTGAGAAAAAAAGGAATAGCTTTACATAGGAACCGAATCTGCCTTAATTTGTACACATAACTATTTGTCTGCTAGCTTTGCAAAGAAAATATCGGCAAAATTATTGCATTTGCTGCCATTAAAAATCATAGAAGAAGACAAACAAGTCATGTTTGAATAAATTAAAAAATCTTTTTTGAGGGGCATATATATAAATAAAGATGCTCAAGAATTTTTTTTTTTCGTCACAACATTATTAGGATCTCTTCTTTGTCGATTCATTAGGCATTTTAATAATGAACTGTTCCATTGCCCCTTTACCTTTGGTCCCTTTCAATGTCGGATGTAATAAATACTCCATAACTTTCCTTCCAATCACCCGTATTATATTTGTAGGTGATGCTCTTTTCTTTTTTAGAAAAAAAAATTCTTTTTATTACATTTTCCTCCTCTTATCTACCAAAGGTTGGCATTTAATTTCCTCCATTTGTTTAGGCAAAAGTGTGTGTATCCAAAATAGTCATTTAGGGCTTGTTTGGTAACCAATTCTAGAACCTAGGTTTGGTTTACAAAACCTCAGTTTGAAACCTGGGTTTTGCCTCAGAATCTGTAAAAACTATTTTCCAAAATCTATTCTCCAAAACCTATATTTTACATCGGAATCTGTAAAAGCTATTTTCAACCTCACATCTAAACATGCTCTTAATTAACTTCACATAAACTTTTATTTTCAATCACATAAAATCAAAAGTATACTTTTACCCCATTTATTTATTTTTAATTATTCTGTCAAATATATTGAACAAAGTAAAATATGCCTTACTCATCAATGCAGTCCAAAAGAAGAGTCCATTTATTTATTTTGTTAAGCGAAATCATTTTCTGAATCCTTATATTTACATATAACTTCTGAGAAAACTATATAAACTCAAGATTTATTGATCAGAACAACACATGATATTCTCAAATAACCAAGAGCTCGTCCAAGGTTTTAGCACAGGATTTACATAGTAATATTTAACTTGATTTTATAAAATCTTCATGACCAATATTACAAGCACAAGTTCAAAAGAAGAGTCCATCCCAAAAGAATATTCCAAAAGATAACCATACTTCAAAATTTAGCTATCAGACTCAGAAAATCTAAGTCTATATAAGGTTCTTCTTTCAAGGAAACTCACCCAATGTAGGATTTGCAACATGTCCCTTAAATTTAGTAATCTCACTTCACATTTGTATGATGTGGGTAGCCTTCTCTGTCAATATCAACCTCTCAATAAAGGCACTGATATTACATTCATTAGTACAAATAACGAAGAGCTCTTAGGAGACTGGCATGTTGGATGAAAGAACAATTTCAACTCATAAATTCCACTTCATCATACAAGTGAGGCTTCTAGAATTCACAATAATAAATAAACTCAAACTGTCTACATTTGAAAAATGGATAAGTACATAGAATGTCGACCAATATAATTCATCGAGCACCAGTTAGCTAGAGGAACAACAGTTGGATTTATCTTCTTATTATACACATGCCCTTCAAATGCGGAAAGATGTTATCAAGAGAGAAATGACACATCAGTCATCGACCATTCTTCGAATAATCAGCAACTTATATCTATGATTTTTTGAGCTGAAGGGTATTGGTGGGTACGCAGTCACCCAGTAATATGAAAAGGTTCTTGTGAATTATTTTTGTCTCGTGCAATTTGGACTGTAGTCACCTGGAAACCATAATTATCAGATTAAGGTATCACATGGTCAGAAATGGTATAATCAGAAAAGTATTGCTAAAGAAAAAACAAATGATTAATTATATCACTTCTGATCCTTAATATAAAAAGTAATTTAACTTTTTTTCTGAAAATTAAAGAAGTTAAACATATTATTGATATATAATCTAACGATACACATAAATAAATACTTTAAAATAGTGTATTAAGATAGGTCAATCATTTCTTATATTAAGGATTATAGCTAGGTGGTGTATATGCAAAAGTTACCTAAAATTTGGACTATATACAAATAACCTTCTTAACATTTTAAGCTTAATGATAAATCTCTACGAGCTTTTAAGTATATAGAGATAAGCCCAATTACCAAAGTTTATGGGAAATTCAAAAGTTACTGAGGCTATTATTCGTATGTAAATGGTCAAAAGTTCATTGAGGTTATTATAATTAAGCCAAAGACAAATTAATAAATATTGGAATTTATGAAGAAATGAATTTTATTATAAGTTTAATTAATCACTTGAAAATTTAGAGAAAAAATATGAGACTTATTAAAAATTCGTGTAAGCTCATACACATTAATTAAAAATAATCACAAAGCAAACCCATATTCTTCAATTATTTTTTGAATACTGAAGGGGCCACCTGGTCCCTACAATGATCATCCACGAAACATTACGTGCACTCCTCTAAATGTTTGTATAATACCTAAGCAGGCCACATGTGGTTTATCACACGTACATGTGGATGTATGTACGCATGCATGTATATATATGGGTATATTGTATAAGTTCTCTTATTCAATCCATCAATCCTATCTACAGGGTGGTTCTCTTGGTAATCATTTTCTCTATATAAACTAGATAACTAATTTGTAAATGTTAAGAAAATTATTTAAAATAGTTGTCTGTAAAATATGTGTGCTAATTTTCTAAAGCCCTATTTTAATCATTGGAAATTACTCCACAAATAGAAAAGATCCTTAATATATGTAATTAATAGGAATAGTTTAGGTAAGAAATATAAATTTGGAAGCCAAAATGTAATGATGTACGTTTTAAATTTAGAATCAAATTAAAACCATTTACTAACTTCCATTTAGGCTGGTGGGGATTGAATTTTATAACCTCGGCATAATCACAATGTTATCCGAATCCCACCACCCAAATTGCAACAAGTCTAAGAGTTATGCAATCTAAAGAGCAGGAAAATATAAAGAGGAAACCATGTACTAGAGAATTTATACTGGTTTGGCTTAGTCGTCAAGCTCAAATTCAGGTCACTATAGTTATCTTAGAGATTTTTTGGCAATATAAAATATAATTTTAATATATAGGCACTAGTAGAACCACTCACAACCGTATATTCTCCTTAAGTCGTAACCTAGATGGTTCACTCTCCTTATAAAGAGTTTCATACAACTTGAGAAAAATTTCTTATTCTTGAGCATCTTATCCCACAATATGAAGAATAAAAAGAAAAAGTAGATCTCATAAAATAGTACCGATGTGTAGAGCAACTATATGAGCAACAGCGAACCACTCAGAATTGTGTTTTCTTTCTTTATTTTCTTTCAAAGAAGCCTCTAGGCTTAAAAGGAGATTGCTTCCAACAACATATATTGATGATCTCTGCCCTGTGGATGGAATCCTATCATTACAAAAAAAGCATGCTTTTACGTGGCAGTTTTCTGGCTTGATTACACTAAATTGCCGTGAATTCTTGTAAATTTAAACAACATTGATGATCCCACCAAAATCTCAACTGAAGATGTGAAGTAGAGACAAGTAGTGCTATATATATTCCTTTTGGTATCAAACATAAGTTTCTTTACTCATTAAATATATCTTAAATTGACAGCATTTTCCAATTTTACTAATATTAAATGAGGTTTTGAATGAGATAGAAAAGTATGGAGAGCTGCATTGACAGAAGAAAAAGTGCCAAGTGGTGCCTTATACGACATCCTACACAGTAGCCAAGGTTACAAGACAGTCACATCATATATATAGGCGGCATTGATAAACAACAAGATGATGTTCACTCATCCAAGAAGAGTTTAAGTTAGCTCAAGATACTCTTCATCACAACAAATGCCTAAGCCTAAAGAGCTAGTGAGATGTTCAAGAGGCTAGAGATAACATTTGAGCTTCAATTAGCTACAATCATAATTTCTGCTTGTCATTCCCACTTGAATCCATCATCCCTGATTTTCTACAACTATCGGAGTAGTTACTTGTTGAAAAATTGAATTATCTTTGTTTGTTATCGTTCCTACACTATCAAGATGGATGTGATATCACGATATTTCTAACATTATTGGCAAAGACGTCCACTAAAAAATGGACTTTAGAAGGCCAAAATGCTGGACATAAAAAAGTGTCATTTGTAGTAATGCCCACCTTATTCCTAACAAGACTACAACTTCCCTAAGAATACGAAAGTGTAACATATAAAGATACTATAATTATTTAGGTATGGATGTGCGTGTGTTTGGGTGTGCAGATATTGGTAAAATGAATTTCCTTTTTATGGGATACATTCAATGATATTGTATTAGGCCACTAAGTTTTACTTCCTCAACAAGGTGGACAGTAAGCTGTACCATGGTAATAAAAAACTAAGGAGGCAACATCATCTCCAAATGGCATAGTATGAGAATGATTTCCTTTTGTAGTTGATCCAACTTGTCAATAAAAGCAGCATACTTTCAAATTGAACTAGGTCATCAAGTTTTACTTCCCCAATTAGGTGGACAGTGAGGTGACCATAACAATGAAAAACTAAGGAGGGAATATCATTTTTAAATGGTAAAGTGTGAGAATAATTTTCTTTTGAAGTTGATCAATCTCATCAATCAAATGACCTTTGCATACAACTTCTTGAAGAATAAAGAGAACTCCCCTAATACCATTGATACATTAGGAGATAGTGTATGTCTGAGTACCAACAATAGTAACTGTTGCATAAAAACATAAGAGTCATGGCTCTTCAACCCACCTTCCAAGACTACAAATCTATGCATATCGAAATGTTGCTTGAATATACGTGAGAAATCTTGATTTTCATCAACGTTGCGAAGAATATATCCTTATTTGGTTTTGTAAAAGTGGATTTTGTGGGTTAAAACTTATCATTATCATCTCGATAAGCATCGTGACTAATTCCCATGGCCCTAAATCCTACCTAGATAGAAGATGATATGTGGAATTTCCATATTCATTCAGTAAGGTGTACAACACATTATAGTGTGCATTCTTTTCTGTATGCATAACATCAAGACTATTATGTAAGATATTATACTTCTAATGGCAAAGAGTGAAAAAAAATACTCTTCTTATGTCATTGTTGTGCAAGCACAATATTGGAAGCACCATGAGACCTTATTGCAATTCGCTCTGTATCATCCTTCTTCCCAATATTAATATGAACATCCTTAAGCTGCCACATGATATCTGCAACACTTAAACTAACAAGAATACTCTTCTTTCCTTTTTTTTTTTTTTAACTTTTAATATGTTACAATCTAAATCTATGCTTCCCATCGAGGACCAATAATGCTACACGAACCATTACTTTTGACAATAGGGAAACTACAATAAGTCTGAGTCAAAGTTGCATAATGGATATATCGGCTCAGTATACAAGTTCCACCCATATAACGTTCCAAGCCCTAAAAACTCATTTATCATCAATATCAATACTCCACATAATTTAAATAGTGTCTTCTTATAGGTGTCATATGTCTCAATCTCACCGGTTCATAATTCCACTAATTCTTGTATCAACGGTTAGAGGTAGACATCAATATCATTGCTTGATGCTTTCTTTTTGAGGTGATCATGGAAAAATGAAGGAGTTCTGCTTCATGCACATCCAAGAAGGCAAGTTTTATGGAAGTAACACCACTAATCAAATGCTATAGTTGGTGTTAAGGTTTCCAAATGGATTGAATCCATTAGTGGCCAAACAAGACGAATGTTTTTATGATCCATCACAAAATATGGAAAATCATTGTTGATAGCTTTCGATGCCTCCAAATCCTATGGATTTCTCAACTTACCATCTAGATTCTTCTTAACACCATGCTATCTCATGTGCTCGACCGTATTTGATGACTGATACAATCTTTGCAATCGCTACTTCACAAGAAAGTGCATGAGAATCTTCACATGTTTTTCCCTTTTCCCCTTCCCTTCTAGTTTGTTTCTTGAAGTATTACATAGCCTACAAACGTCTCTGTCAGCATTGTCTCCCTAATAAAGCATGCAATCATTTAGGCATGCATCAATTTTTTTTTTTGTAATCCAACTTCTTGCGTTGGTAGTTGTTCAGAACATATTTGATTTGTGCTCTTTTTGTTGTAAAGTTACGTATTACACACCCAATATATACTAATGCCGTAAGCTATATGCTTTTAAAAGGGTGGGTAGTCAAATCTGAAATTAAAATAGGATGGTGGGTAATTTAATCTAGCTAGCTTTCTTCCCGTTTTGCACTTCTCATTTTCAAAGCTAAGTGAAGGAGATGATATTTTTCTTGTTATGAAAACCATCCCCTCCATAAACTCTCTCCCTTACTCAGTTAAAAACACAATTCTTTCCTAATTCATTTGGTGAATCTGTTGTGGATAATTGTTGGGCATGAAAGGATGTAATTTGATTTTTTACAATATTTTTAAATCAAACTTGCATAATTTTAGAGTATTTTTCTTTGGAAAGTCAAAAATTTTAAACTGCAGCATTTGATGTCCTATAAGATGTAATAATATTACTCATTTTATGTAAAATATATTGATTAAAAGCAAAAAAAAAAGTATTTGGAAGATTGAGGCATTGCAAAGGAGAGGCACACTAAAGACCGAAACCCATAAATATTTAATCCCACCATATGATTCAAATATGGGTGGAATTGAAGATTCTAAAAGGATAAGATGAATAATCAAGGGAGTTGAGTCAAAGATGAATGTGTTAATCTTCATAATACGATAAATTAAGGTTTGAATTCTCGTTAAAAAAATGTCCAAATTTGGTACTTAACAATGCTTTAAATAACGTTGTTTCTAATTTGAGGATATTTATATTTATTAAAAAATCAATAAAGATCCAATGAAAAGAGAAAGAGTCAATAAATTATTTCTGCCAAATCATCAGTCCACATTCTATTTTTCTCCTACTCAAAATCCTTCAGTACTCAATTCTGACAATTCTATGGGTACATGCATAGAATCAATATTGTTTCACTAACCTATTCATTTTATAGCGTTATTTGGCGATGATGAGAAGATTTCGCTTGATTTTTCCCCCTTCTGTGGCCAAGAGGGCTATGTGTAATCTCACACTTTTGGACCATATCAATATTTTGATTCTCCACTTACCACTTCTGCTTATGAAAAATTAAATTGAAATAGCTTTTAACAGTTGCAGCGCTCTCTGTCTCTGCCTGTCTATCTCTCTCTATCTGAAGCAGTGATCGACAAATTTATTAGGGACGACCGGAGATCACATATCTCGAAGAGATGGGCACGTTGGTGAAGGTGACAATTCTTGTTGTGGCTGCTTTTGTAACAATCATACACAGAACAGAAGCCGAAGATTTCACAGTGGGTGGCTCCACAGGGTGGAAATAATCCTCCTGCTGGTGCTTCCTTCTATTCCAATTGGGCAAAGAACTTCACTTTCAAAATCAACGACACTCTAGGTACATTAATCAGACTCAAATCCTTCGAAGAGTAATATGAGGTTAGGTCAATGATCTTGTAACCTAACAATTAAAAAGCTTTCTTGCAAATGTGAGCATATATGCATTGGATTCTATTGGTAATTTCAGACTATTAGTTACAAGTTTTGGGGCATATAATTTGCCTTTCTTTAATGCCTTCTATAACATTGTAACTTTCCAAATTTTTTTCTTTTCATAATTATATTCTACATAGATTTAGTGTCATTTTGATATCTTTGAGTGGGGAATGATACATTTTTTTTAATGATTTTCAAAGAAAAGTACCCTAAATTTGTGCAATTTTGATTTATTTTCACTAATTATATATAGAATCTAATGATAAATGAAAACAACTTTTGGGAAGTTGGGGAATTACAAAGGACATTAAAAAGGAGGCACAATAGAGATCCGAACCCGCTGTATCCACTCTCTAAATAAATAAATCTTGGTCCAAGTCCAGAAGGTATATATCTTCGAATTCATTCTTCAATACTAGTGAATGTGAAATTTAAAAATAAACATTAGAATAAAAGGCGTTAGGTATATATCCTTTTGATGAATATATAGACATACACTCATTTCTTGTGTGCTGTTTTTTTTTATTTCTGCAGTGTTCAACTTCCCTACAGGAAGACATGTGGTGGCCATACTGACTCAGCCTAACTTTGAGGAATGCAACTTCACGAACCCTATTCAAGTGCTGAACACTGGACCGGCAAGAGTGACTCTGAACCGAACCGGCGAATTCTACTTTGGCTGTGCCTTCACAGGTCACTGTAACAGTGGCCAAAAACTTAGCATTAATGTCACTGCCTCTTCTCCTTCACCTTCACCGGCACCCGGTCCGGCACCGGCGCTGGTGCCAACTACTTCACCCCATGCCAACAATCATTTCTCTTAAATGGTGTCTGTGTGTGTGGCTATCATGGACACACAAGGGGTTCACTTGCCTTGGTGGAATTTGTCTTTAGAATAATCTTGGTTCTGTATTTTCTCCCAGCATGGTGGCTGAACAAGCTAGCTTGTTTGTAGTAACCGTTATGATAATAATTTTAATAATATGACTTGAGAGTTGAAGGAGTAAATGATTAATGCACAATTACTGGTGGATTAGATCCATTTATTCAGTTTTTGTATTCAATATTATTAAGGAGTATGGTTTTGCCATCGACACAATTTTTCTAACAACTAATTATAACGTAGAGTAAAACCCATTTGCTTATATCCATCATCAGATCCAATTTTCATGAAGTAATCGAATTTTCACTACCATAAAAATATCATTTAGCGATAGAAAAATACATCGTTAAATGGCTATTTACCATTAGAAAATTTTTATTTAACGACGGAAAATAGCCATTTAGCGACGGATTTTCTGTTGTTAAATATCATTTTTCTGGTAGTGTTTGTCATGTGTGATCTTTTATTATTAATGATGTCTCAACAAAATTTTGAAATATGTGAATTTTCATTATTAGAAAAAATCCATGTGTTATGATTTGATTGGAGCATTGGACTAAATGGACCTAAATTTTGTCCCATGTTAATTTGTTACAAAAATTGTGTCCCCACAGCCAACTTTTTTTTTTTTTTTTCCAAATGGACAAAGGTACAATCAACCTCCTAAAATATTTGGTAGTGCAATTTTACCTTTAGTGTTTTTTTTTAAAAAAATGGAGCAATTATCTCTTAAGCCTAATAGGATTTTGGTCCGTCTCTATAACATTACCGAATTTTTTCTAATACCATAAAGTTATACCTATAAATAGAAGGCATAAATGATGTACTTGACACATGTACAGTGAATAAGAATAACTCTATCTCGTTCTCTCTCTTTTTTTCCTTAATTTCATAACATACTATCATTATGAGTCTTTAATTTAACCAATGTATAATATACTTTCACTTTTCTGTCTAAGATATTTTTTAAGCATAATATAGCTTTAATTTATAGAATAGTTTTTTTTAATCTCCGATGAGGCCTTTATTTGCGGTAATTATATTTGCAATCCTGGGTGTGCCGTACAAAGTAGAATATCTTTTATTCTATTTTATTTTATTCTGTGTTTGCAGTAATTCTTTTAAGGGGTGTTAATTTTATTCTAATGTATTTCTATCTCCATTCAATCGCAATAATGAATTTATTCTATTCCCTTGGCATTTTTCTTTAAAGTATTTATTCTTTTATCCTCCCTCCATATGCGAAATTTTGCGTATTTTTTTTTGAAAAAATAAATTATCTTTAGTTTCTGTTTAAATCCAGCTGATAAAATGTTGCAGTCAGTCAAAGAAACATAAGATTGCCTGCACATACAAATTAAAATTCCGTACAATGCGCCATAATATGTAAATTTATTTCTTTGATGGTTGTTTTATTATTAAGTCGAGGTAAATGGGTGAAGAGAATTATTTCATTTTATAATAAAAAATACTGTTAATGAGCTATTCGGGAATCCAGAAGCGTTATCAAACAGGACGAATAACCGATCGAGGTCATCCTCGCACCGTTTCACTTTTACAGAAGACATGGGCTGACGTATTTTGGGTCGTCATTTGGGCTTTCTTTTTTTTAATTCACAGTATTTTGGGCCTGGGCTTAGTTCTGAAAAACGAATTTGGGCCTCCGTTTCATTTCAAATAATTTTATTGTGCAATCTGTGAATGGACTTGGAAAAATCTCAGCAAAATACCTTTAAAATATTAAAACGATAATTGAGTAATTCCAATATTATTCTATTGGTTAAAAAAAAAAAGCTCCCAATATTTACTAATTCCAAATCAGGTATGGAATTTTAGAATGGTGCTAATGCCCTTCTCCTCTTAACTTTCTTTGCTCTTCTTTTCTTCCCTCTCCCCCCGTTGGTGTGCCTTTTCCCTTTGCCTCTTCCGATCCTCCGTTGTTGCCTCCCCTCCTCCACCTTCAACAGTGTCTTTAATTGAAGCAAATATACTGTCGGAACTTGAGAGGCAAGCTCTAGGATGACCCAGGGCAAACCTCTACTTCCTTCAAGCAGAAAGGGGAAGCCTAAGGTCTTTTCGCTCTTTTTCTCACTCTTTTTGAAAATGTCATTCCACGATGAAAAAGAAGTCGTCACGGTCGAATCTGTTATGGTCGGTGACGGCTCAGCTGGGGATCTCGTGGTTCCGAGACGAGCGTTTCGTGGTCCGACTAAGGAGTCGCGTCTAATGGATAGAGAAGGAGATTGCGATTTTTTTGTTTGGGGGGAGGGGGAGGTGGAGCGGAAGGAGGATGCCATCGGAGAACAGGAGATTGGGTTAAGAGAAAGACAGGTTTCGGACCATCCAGAACTCATTTGGGGGAATTGCAAACATTGCTTCTTCATCTTCCGCTACTGGATAGAGAAGGAGATTGAGGCTGGGGGGTTCTATGTTTTGTTGGTATCCATGGAGATTTCGGAACTTTTTTTTTTCCAGCCAACTCATATGACAAAGCAACTGCAGGTGAAATGCTTTTGCATGTTCCAAGGTTAACAGAACAGTGCTGAGCAGTTGATTATCATCAAAGACCTTCCTTCTTGGAGATCCTAAAACTACTCTAGAAGATAAAAGAAAATAATCTACCTTCAGACTATTCATAGAAATTGTTCTCTTCCTAAATCCTCCAAGGGCTTGAAAAGATCAAGGAATATATAAACCACCTACACATCGCCAAACTGGTACATTTTGCCCTTCATGCATGTCAACGAGTATTAATGAGACACAGCATTCAGATGATTTATTTACCATGGATCACCATTCCTCAGGTGCTTGCCTACCTACTCTGCTGATGTGAGGTTTGTGAATAGAACCAGTCAACAAACACAGCAAAAGCAAGGGACGGCATCTCCAAGGCAGCCTCTAAGTTCAGCGCGCGCGAGAGCACATATACATATTTATAATGCATCTCCAAGGACAAGGTTTAATTCACCTATTTATAATGAAATAAAAATACTGGGCGAGGGTGAGTGACGAGCGAACCTTTACTCACCTTAAGTCCGGATCAAAGATTTTAACTGAATTAATATAGTATAGCACAAATTCGGGTCGTATTCACTTTGAGGAGCCGAAAAACGAAATGAAATCCCAGTAATTAAATGCAAATAACCTAAACTAAAAATTAAAGTGAGGAACGTGAATCTTATGAATTAAACTAAAATTAAAATACTTTTTTTATATTTTTAAATATAAGGAAAAGTGAAACAAATGAAAATAATTGAAATATGAATAACCGATGATGGAAATTAATTCTTCAACTCAACAACACAGGTAATCATCACTTCAATAGATATGGGAGTTAAAATAATGAATTAAAGAATTATAATTAAGCTTTAATCTAACAACCGAGCCATCTCAAATTGCCACAAAATATTTTCCAAACTTCCAATTTATTAACCGCCACTAGAATAGTAAAATGGAATTAAAGATGATAAAACCATTGCTTAATTGTAACTCTTAAACTCAAATAATATAATTAAAGCTAGCAAAAGATTATTTGATCCAAGATTCTAAGTCACCTTAGAAAATCACAAAATAGTAACTCTAAATTCAATACAATGTAATACCACAACATTATAATTGAAATTAAAACTATAATCAGTCCAATATCAATTGCCAAGCAATAATTCCAGTCACAATAATCTCCAAAATAAATCCTATCAAACAATAAAAGTGTTCCAACAATTAGAAAAACTATCCTAAGACCTAGGAATTGTTAATCAATTATTTTAAAGCAACTAAAACTCCCCTTTGAAGACTCAAGCTCATGCCATTGTTGTTGAATCAGAAAATTAAAGAACTAGTCAAGAATTGCCATTAAAAATTTCAGGTTGCAAAGCCAAGCCATAAGAAATTTCAGAAGTCCCAAAAGGCGTGTTCATGGTCCCTGGATTAATGTGTGTGCGGCTACCAATGGAGGAATAATGGGTGGTGGAGGCTTGTGAGTCCGTGGGTGAAGGAATTGAGGGGAAAATGAAGCTTCCAGCGACTCATGTGTGAGGCTATGCGTGAATGGATGATGAAGAGAATGGGAGAATAAACTCCCAATGGCCGCTGGAATGGAGGAATGATAATGGATCGATGCTTCAGGCGGTGTGAGAGTGGAATAATGAATTGTGTGTGGGTGGCGGCTGTTTTATGGAATAGGTTTGAATGAATGGAGAATATTGGGTCCTGAATCAATGCTCCAGGTCTGCCCACAACGAAATGGATGAAGACAAAATAAAATGGGCTCCCTCCAGGCGGCCTCTTTGTTCCCTCTCTGCGTGTGGGCTTGTGGTCTGGTTGAGGATGTGTGTGGATCGATAATGTTGGGCTGGGTTTGTGTAATACATGAATGAATGGACCCTCTCCATGAATAAAGGAAGTGGATTGCAATACTGGATTCATGAGAAGTGGTATCTGGATAATGAATAAATGGATGATGCCCATTGCAATTGAAAGCCCAATTTCCAAGATAATATAAGGTTTGCAAATCCAAAGCTTTTGATCTCAATTTCTTCCATAGGTGCCTACAATGACAATTGTATTGAGAGCATCAAAGGTCCTAAAAATTAATCATTTAAAAAAAATGATTAAAAATATGACCATTTAACCTTGATTAGATTTAATTTCACATAATTGCCATTAATCATATTTAATGCATTTGAATACAATAAAAACCCAACAATAGGATCAAAATTATCTAAAGTGCTACAAATTTAATAGATAAAATATGATTAATTCAGTGAGATGTGAAGTGATGACTGATGAGTGAGCGGTGCAGGAGTTGGAGCTGTGAAATGGAGGGAAGGGGAGAGAATAGGCTTTCAACTCCTGGGGGAGAGACTCTAAAAGTAGAAGGAATGAGATGGAGGTGATAGAGGTAATTTGACAAAACTTGCAAATCCCAATTTGATACATGGAGAGTGATTTGGAATTTGTGAAGTTGGGTCATTGATATTTTGAATATTGGGATTTTCCCTAAATAAAATTCTTTTATTTATTTTTCTTTAGCCTTTTAATATCATAATTAATCATACAGTGTGACCTTCTATAGTTTGTTTTTAATATTTATGTATACTGTGTCATATACTGTATGATAGTTCTTGAAGACCTAATAATAAAAATGATATGGTTCTTGAAGAACCAACTATTTTATTTTGTGGGTAGAAAATATGTTTACAGGATCCATACTTGATGGGTGGATTGTTGGAATACTTTTTTTTTTTTTGCCAAAGGATTGTTGGAATACAACAGTAAATCATTTTGGATGATGTTCATTCCTATACTTTCTAATAAATCTCAAATAATCTCCCAAAGTAATGTAATATTAATATTTTAATTTAAATTGACAATGTTTTAGTAAATTAGAAGTTTAATTATGCGCATAAATTCATTATTGGTATGACTTGCTCGATCGCCCAAGTCGCATGTCTAATTTAATGAATTTTTTGAGATTATTTATTATTTAATTAAAAATCTAAAAGAGTCAAAAGTGTTTATCTCAACAAATATTGAGTACTTATTTGAACATCAACTTAAGTAAGGGCATGTTAGTTTGACCCTCTTGGTGTATGATAAATGTGAGTTTCTACATTGGGTGAAAGATAAAAAGATAAAGCTTCAAAAGAGCTATAATTATCATTTATCAATATATATATTATTTCCTCTCCACCAAGCCGTCTCTTTCTTATCGGCTCACTGTGGCTTCAGACTCAGATCACTGTTCACAATAGAAACACGCCTTGCATGCCAAAAAAAAATTATCGGGCTCCGCACGGCTCCGTGCCTCCATTTATTTCCCTCTCCATCTCTCCGAAACAATGCCCGCCACAAATTTTGAATCAGTATATACTGATCTCTTCTCTTAAAGATGAAGCTTTGGGCAGAGTGTAAGAGAAGAGATCAGTATATACTGATCTCTTCTCTTACACTGTGCCCAAAGCTTCATCTTTTTTCTCAAGAGTTGTGCCCTGTTCACGATCACAGGCTCCTTCACCTTCACATTTCAAAGGCAAGACTAGGTCACCTCTTGTCTTCTCCGTTCACGATCACAGGCTCCCTCCCCATTTCTTGTCTTCTCTCTTTGCTTTGATACTGAGACTTCCTCACTATAGAAACCTTTGCCAGTTCTTATATCTGAATATGTAACAGAAGCAACCTTGTGAAGGTTTTCAACTGGTGAGGTTTGAGTCAAGATTCTTTACACTACTCTCTATCACACCGATGCTTACACTTGGAGCGGTCAGGTATATGTATTTTGATTCCCACTTTTTATTATATTTCGAAGAAGAAAACTTGGTAAGGTATATTCGATCGCTGAATGCTGACTCATCTGTTGCACTATCGGTGTTCTTGTTTCTCGACACTCTCCCTAGAATTTTTTGGCAGTTCATTTTGAAGAATGTACCCAGCTTTGCCTGTGTGTGAGAGAGAAGTTTTACCGGTTAAGTGAGTCAGGGCCTAAGATTAGGCCGAAAGGCATAGTCGATGGACAACAGGTGAATATTCCTGTACTACCCTTTGTTGGTCCTGAGGGACGGAGGAGGCTAGGTTAGCTGTAATGTCCATATATTTCCTGTGAGTGGAAATAAAGGATAAGCCGGTATCTATGTGATGATTTAATGCCCATGGATATAAGGTAAATACCTTTAGATAAGAAGGATCATAATTGATTAAGACCTTAGTCTTAAGGATTTTAAGTAAAAATGACTAAGGGCAAAATGGTCATTTAGCCTGAATAATAAGGGTAAAATGGTCATTTTGAATAAAGTTGACCAAAAATGTCAAATTCAACCAAGGGCAAGGTTGGAATTAAGAAAGAGTAGAAAAAGTGATGGCATTTTGGGAATTATGGCAAAAGTAGAAAATGTAATGGCATTTTCGTAGATAAGTGGTAAATAAAGGATTTCGGAGTTAAGGATAACTGAGAAATAATTATTTGAGTTAGCAGAAGTCCTCAAATGTCGGAGACCCGAACTAAGAAAAGTTTAGTTGGGTTATAAAGTAATTAATAAACTTATTACCTGGTACCCGGTGCGGGCAGTTTTATTGTACGGAGAACAACAGTGCCCGAAAAACCCGAAAAGGTATTTTCTTAGAAAATTAATTACAGAAAATTCGGGAAAAATTTTGAGGAATGGAAAAGAGCTTCAGAATCAGGGGAAAATATAGAATTTTTCTATGTCCTTAAGTCAAATTGGTCGTCGGGAGCCCGTTTTACGGTGTTGCATGCAAATTGAGGAATCCTAACGAGTTACTAGGGAAACTCGGAGATGCTATGGACTAAGACATGATGCCACCTAGGCAAGGAGGCCTAGGGAATGGCACCACAAGAAAGATAAAGTATCTGGAAAAGTAAAAAGGTAGTTACCCACGTAAAGGGTACTTTACGGAAATGCGTGTCACCGGATCAAGTAACTGGATATGATGGATCTAATCAACCCAACTAAGTCATTAATGTGGTGGTTGAGAGTAATTATGACACCTTTTTGACTTACCACAATAGCTTGACAAGTGGCACGATCCTCTCCATTCAAGAGATAAACTTGGGGACCAAGTTTTAATCCTATCCATCCATTAATTTAAGAGGCTTTTAATTAGTCATTTCCTCCCTCTCTCCTCCCAAAAAACGTCCACCTTCCCTCTCTCTATGGTCTGAATTTTTCTCTCTTCTCTCAAGATCCCAAGACACCATTTTTGCTCTCTCAATGTAGAAGAAAGAGCTCACACACAAAGTAAAGCCCAAGCACCCTCCTTTCTTGAGTCTTGCAACCTCTTTCACCTTTCTAATGGTTTGATTTCTTGAAGGATTCTCTCTTTTTAAAGATGTGAGGCAAGGATTTCAAAAGGTGAAAATAGAAAATGAGAGGTTTTCAAAGAAACAAAAGGTTGCAAACTCTTCTTCAAAGTAGTAAAGAGTGTTTGATGGTTGTTGTTGTTGTTTTGGTTGTTGTTGGGAGTTGTTGTTGAAACTTTGGGAACCATGAGTTTATGGGGAGATGCTGTCCATTTGAACTCTTGAAAAGGGAAAATGTGTTTGAGTATTTTGGTGCTTGAATCATGATTTGGAAGCAAGAATACACAAGTATTCATAAGCAAAAGTTGAAAAAAAAA
>JANTPZ010097542.1:0-12656 GCA_025593235.1 Vachellia pachyceras
TTGCGTTTTCTCTAGTTCATAACACAGCAAATAGCATGATATATCCTGAAGAAGAACAAGATCCTTTCTCTTCCTAAGGTAGTCAGGGAAAGCCCTTGTCATTAGCGCAACACTGCAGAAAGAAAACCATGTTTCAAGAACCAGACAAGTTATATGTATCTTGACCTATTCAGTAAAAAAAGAGAGCTTTTCTAGAGAAATGAAAAATATTTTGAAAGACAGAAATTGTGAATTATTTCTGAAAGGTGACAATAGACTGCAAGACTAGAAATTGTGGAGGGATATTGTGGGACAAATCAACCTTTTATGTTTTGCTGATAGACGGTAGATAGGGGTGGCTGATTGTTTTGTGGTTTTTTATTTTGTTTTCTTTTGTTCTATTGTATTGTTTTGACTTATTTTTACTCCTCGTTTCTCTTCCAAAAAAACCAAAACATAATTAGCTCCTATACAGAGCTAAGTCTCACATCATCTTCTAAAATTCAAAGAAAATATTAAAAATTAATCACATCTATCACTAATTAAATATTAGCACTAATCAGTGGCTAAAGCTAGTAGTACGATGAGTCTGCCATTACCCCAAATAGAATTCACCAACTTAACATGTTTAATACTTCAGATTTACAGTTTACAATTTATACGTTGTTGTTTAAGATGTCGATGGTCAAGGCAAATGCAGATAAGCTCATTAAAACAGCATAATGGAAAAAATAACCAAAATCCTCAGTAAAACACAGACCTACAAAATCTGCAGCATACCCCTGCCAACCCAGTATCATAAAACCTGTAAAATACAACAAAATTTACTTATTTACTCATGCATTAGAAACAAAAATTAAGGTAACACCAGCAAGGAGAAATTCAAATGCAACCCAAAGAGTTATAATGATCATTAACGAATAACGACCAAATTATTAAGGAAGCTGACAGATTAAACTGTAATGTCAAGAGAGGAACCTACCAGAACTTGGTTATGAAACTCCATTCCGTTTCAACCATAGCCACAGTAAAAGCTATCAACACTGCATAACACTGGAATATGCCATCGAAAACCTAAAATCGCACTCATAACAATGAGAAACAAAAAAGCGAAAACCAGATAAAGTAAAATTGAACTAACACACATAAGGGAAAACAAATGGTACAAAGGGAGAGAAAGGAAAAGGGAACGCACATCATATCCGTTCAGGAAGGAGTGCACAACAGAGAGGACATTGACGGCTATGCAAAGGATGGCGGCCAAACAGGTCAATACACTGAAGCACCTACACGTTACCAAGAAAGGATCCAGTCTAGCTCTAACCCAGGTGCTCGACGACGAAGCTCCGTGAACGTCTCTTCATCACAGTTTCTAGGCATTTTCTTGAGCTTCCTCAGATGAAACAAAGAGTGCTACTTTCCGATTCGCCAAATAAAACTTGCATTTTCTCAAGCTTTCCAATAAAATGTTCGTCGAAAATGGTTTGTGAGTTATTCATGATAGAATCTCCGAGACAGAAACAAGCATACCCAAACATATAACACACATAAAAGGACAAACTTGTTTGATACATCAACATAACAATAAATTGTTAAGCAGGGCAAAGAATAATACTCCATACTTGGATAGATCTTCTTCATGTGTTCACGTCGTCATGACACTCAAACCAATATCAACTCCATGAGAATAAATGTGCCTTCACAATGGACTTTCATAATTAAGGTAGCTAATGGCAATTAATTGCCATAAACTAGTTTGCCGAAGAAAGAATAATAGAAGCTAATTTACTTTTGTTTTTGCCTTTTGTATGATTCATCTCGTTTTATTTGTCTTGTTTGCGTGTATGTGATATAAGTTGGTAAGTTAGATGATTGAACTATTGGAGAGATATATCAAGAATCATTTGGCACAGCTAAGTACCTACTACGCTTGACATAATATATGTCGTCAATGTTTGGCATTGAAAGAACAATAAGAACAATTTGGGGGTCATGGCTATGATAATTTTGATATGGTTGTATGATATCCATGTGTGTGTGTATATATTATATGTATATTTAATTATATATATCTTATTTTGTTTGATGTGGTTTAGAGATAGAAAGTTGTTATAGGACCACCCATAAAGAAAGCTAAGTTGATTATGGGTGGTTCCAATATGATTATTTGACTATACCTTTTTGCAAAATGATTTAAGGCTTAAATCCTTCAAGCTAAAAGCTAAAAGTTAGATGCCCTCACTTTGCCAACACTGCTCTTAAAAGGTTGTCTCCTTCTTCGCTAATCACCACCAAACCCTTCTCTTCACTGCGGCAATACTCTCCCCGTCACACTATCCTCCTCCCTTGAGGCGCTGCCACCACCCCACGATTTGTTGTTATGGCCAACTCTACTAAACCTTCCAAGTTGACGGCCCCTTCCACCACCACTCGTGCACCAATTTCGACCCGATGGAAACTTAATAGTTGGAAGAACAAGAAGGCTCTGCAGCTTCTTGAGTACCATGATCAGAGAGGTTGATCTGGCATCCAAACCATTGAATCTTTCTGTTTCATTATGCTAGTCAGAAAGGCCAGAGCGCTTGAGGTTAAATTAGTTTAGGCCACCATGGGCAAGGCTTTACCAATTCAATCCAAAGATTGTGCTGAGAGCTTTAAGGAATTCAATGCCAATTACAATCATGACACTTTCTGTGATATTCTTCATATGGGTGCCATCCTAATGTTTGGCGGCCAAATGCCTGTTATAAAGTTTTTTTTCATGATTACCTTTCCACTGCAAATTGGTGATTTTACTTCCCCCTATCATATCAAACAATAAAGAGACGCATATGAAAGGGGTTAACAATAGTAGCAGAAGCCCTCTCACATTCAGTAATAAAAGGTTGATAGCAGTAAATTCTCACATCCTGGGTAGTGTAACACTCCTTATTTTACCTTTTTAGTTTCATATTATATCATTATTGAACCACTCTAAGGCCTTACACAACTTAGATTGACCAAAGAAGTGAGATTGAAAATGTCACTTTGAGGTTACTCTTCATTTGGTTAATTTCTATATTTCTGGCGCAACTTTAAAAATTCATAACTAATTCCACAAAAATCAAAATTGAGTGGTTTAAGTCTTTGAATAAATCTTATGAAGTCCTTAACAGGGTAAAAATATCTCCTTGATCAATTCCTTGACCAATTAACACAGATTATTGCATGAATAACACTGTTCATTTGGTCATTTTCATTTTCTAGATTTTTACTTCAACTTTGGAAAATCGTATCATTTCATCTACACATCCAAATTTAGTAGACTTTAGCTCATTTTAAAGCTTGGAATGTGTAGTATTTAACTGGAAAATTTCATGTCAATTGGACTTCATTTGCTATTTTTCACTGTTACCTTAACTTTGTTCTTTAATAAGGGCTTTGGACCCTTTTTGAGGTTCATTTGCATGCTTCCTTTTTTCCCCTTATTAGGTTCCTATGCTTGGACTATATATACAGCACATATCTCAAGCTTTACAGTATAGAAAATTAATTTACAATAATCCAAAGGTACATATGGCCAAATTACACAATATTCCACTTGGAGCATACCTTTGATCTCTTTCATCCTTGCTCTTGTAATTGCCCCTAAAAATTTTGTTATGGGAGAATGAGATTCAAAGAATCCCAATGGCAATTATCTCTAATTAATACATTAATATGCATAACTATTATTGAGCATTACAAAAAGGTTATGAAACTTTATCATGCAAAACTAACCTTACGACTTCATATTCTCAAAAATTTTGCCATGGCATGTTATCATCATCAAATCTCAAACAAAGAGTTGCATGTCAATACATCAAAGAAACAAACATTACATGGCAAATGCATAATCACAATCAATAACAATATAAATGTAAAAGTTAGAGAAATTGCTACCTCATTTGCTTAAACTCCCTTTAACTTTAAGAGCATCCTTTTACACTTGAATTTGTAAGCTCTCTTGCTCAACCTTCCAAGTTGTTCCTTGTACAAATTAATAGCCTACACAATTCATAACACCATGGCCATTAATCTCAAGCCATTTCCAAGTTAAGAAACACCTTAAAACTCCATGAAAATCCTTTGGTAGTTTAAGTGTTCTTGAAACCCTTAAACTTAGAAAAATTAATTCCAGTGCTTCCAAATCTCACTTCCACCCTACACAATTTTTCATTCTAAAGCCATTGGAAGCATCGAATCACGAAAATAACACTCCTCCTACAAGTTCCAGCACTGACCGAAAAACAGAATCAAGGAGGACAAAGTGATTTTTTTTCAAAATTTCATCCCATGTAATGACATATTCTTGATCCCAAAACACTTCTCATGCATCATTTAGCTCAAAAACAACTATTCCTCATCAAGTATAAAATTGAACAACACCTCCCCTTAGGGTTTGAGATTCCAAAATTCCAAATACAACACCAATCAACTCCTTAGCTTGCATAGAGTTGTTTGGTACCAATTATTTAATCTAAATCCTTCTCTTTTTCATTTTCAATCTCAATAACCCTAAATTTTCAGCACCAAAAAGAGGGCTCTATCCAAAAATCTAAACCATTAAGAAGTGTAGAGGAAGCTCTAATGATCAAGAATATGTATAGAGTTGCCTGGGAGAGCTATTTACCTTGGAATTTTGTGGAGCTTTTTCTCTTCTTGCTTGGGAGCTATGGTGGACGACTTTTGCTCTCTTTTTGGCTGAAAATTTTGTGTAGAAATGGCTGGAGAAGAAGCTGGAAAAACTTATCTATAAGTGTAGTAATGAGGTGGCATTTTGATCCAAGGGTATAAATTAATTCTTGCAAAATTGTCAAGATCTAATGGTCCTTGTTTAGCCACCAAGTTGAACGCATTTTCCCTTCTCATTGGTTGCATTAAATGAGCTATAATTGAGGCTAAAAAAATCTGGTTAGAGACTTAGTTACTCTAACCAATCCGGTTACCATCCAGTTACTTGATCCGGTTACAAATTATATTGGTAAAAATTACTTTATTCCAGTAAATTTTTTCTACTTTTATAGGGACATTTTATTCCTCTTTCAATCTCCAAATATCATTAACTCATATAACATAAAATCCTCAAGTTTCAATAGGGTTATTTTACGCTGTGAAACACCGATAAACGGCCTATCGACAAGCAACTGGGTTTTTGGCCACCAAAAAATTCTGAAATTTGTATTGATACTTTAACCCCTTCCTTTCCTCAAAATGCTTCCTGGAATGTCTGTAATTAATTTTTAAAGAAAACTCTATTCCAGGGTTTTTCCGGGAATTTTCCGTTCGATTCGAGAAATCGTCTTTATCGGATTCTGGGTAACAATTTTATTAAATACTAGAAAATTCATTTTATTTTTCTTTGCCCTGAAATCAACTGATTGAGGTCTTCTTATATTTCAACTAATTATTTTCGGTCGTCTAATCTTCAAAATTATCTAAATAGAGATATAGGCCGAATTTTGAAAATCTGTTGAATCTTAGTCGATCAGTGAGTTTTGCTCTATATTTTGGGCATCTGTGAACTTTTTTTGATATCTTGGTCAACCTTTGACTTTAGTCAAATGACCAAAATACCCTTACCTTTTTCTCTTATTTCCATATTTGCCCTTCAGCTCTGCTTTATACTGACCTTTCTGCACTTGGTCTTCGTGTTTAATGACATTTGGGTCCTTCCCAGAAGGTCATCCATCTTGTCATTACTCCAAGGCAAACACGCTTAACTGCGAAGTTCTTAAAAGAATTCTATCCACATCTCTTGACCTTAATGTAACACATAACTCCAGTTTGGCTTTTATTTCAGATCACTAAAATATACTGATATCATAGGTAGCCCCTCTCATGTGGCATGGTCAGCCATGTGTGGTTAGACATGAGAATGTCAGTAAGTCTAGACAACAGGATAGAGTTGAGATGGTTTTTGCCTTCCTATTCTCATATTCATTGTGCCTTTGACGATCTTGTTCTCTCCTATTCCTCAAAACATCTCCCTCCTTCCTTCTCTCATATCTTCGACAGCTTCCTCCTTCGTTGATGCTTCTTCCTCTCAAGTTTCAACAACCTCCTTCCAAACACACCTCGTGTTGCTACTGTGCTTTTGATCACCTTTCTTAAGCTCACTATAACCCAGATTTTTAGGTATGTTCATTGCTTTTTTGATGAAAGAGAAGCTTCTCAATTCTAGCGGTGACCTTTTTCTTTTTACTCACTTCTTTTTCTTCACTGGAAATTGGAGGCTAAATTTGTTTACCATATGTGGAGAATATTCTATGCATGTTATCTTGGATCACTCTTTTTTCAGGAATGACCTCAAGTTATTTTATCATTAATATCTGTTTTACTTCAGATTTCAAGTATTTTATTTTGTGGCCAGTGGACTCAAACTCTAGGAGGTTCATCAGAATGCGGAAGAATTTTCTGGAAGAGGATGTGGGGTAGTAGTTTTGGAAGACTGTAAAGAGGTAATGCCCTTTCCTGATTTATGATCTCTGTTCTGATCCACTTGTATGCTATTTAAGATCCTTGAAAATATAAGATATCAACTTATGATCGATAAATTAAAAGCTTGCCCTAAATTTACCCTCAACGTTGTTGAAATTATCTTTTCTTTTCACTTTATGTTTTCTTTAGTTTTGATCCGATCATTTGCATTATATTACTCTAGTTCCAGTTTCGTTTAGCCAATATTTGTCCTTTATAGTTGTAACTCAAGTCCATTTTCATTCAACACCAGAATACTCTGATTTTAAAATTGAAGGTTACTTAAGCATCATTTTTGTTGGTTGAGTTGAGTTTAATGTCTCTAATCAAAAGATTGGAGGCTTGAAAAATGACTTGCTTAGTGAGTGGCATTATAAACTTAGATTTCAACCTAACTATTTCTTTTAGTGTTATCTTTCCCTTTTTTACTTGCATAACTTTCTTTGCTCAATCTCTTTTTGAGGCCATTATTGAGTCCTTGCTTGATAGCTTAATATTTTTCAAGGAACCTTTAAACTTATAAGCTAAAAATATCATGTGAAGGCCTGCAAATGGGTTGATACTCAACAAATTATCCATGCTATCAATACAGGCATATACTGGGATTCATAAACCAAGGGATATCATTGAAGCTGATTTGGCTCACATGAGGCTTATATTTGACGAATTTGTTTACTTGTAAATGAGGTGAACACTTTCTGATTTCTCTAACAGTCTCATATGTCGAGTATTCTATTAATATTTTTTCATCAAGTTAGCTAATTCATGCTGCTGGCTTATTTACCCTATTCACACATCTAAATGAATGTCTTTCAGTTAGCTATTTTAACATTACCACTGACCACTACTCCTAATATGGATGATTTCCCTTTACAATGATGCCAATAACTTCTGTTAGAACTTATTTGAGTGCTCCTAACTTAAAATTGCTCCTATTTAAAATCCCCTACTCATTACTCTTTTTGTAGGTTCACATCATTTGATAATTTAAACTTGCCCCATTATCTTAACCTTTCAGTTAGACCGTTTATTCTAAATGCTTGAAGGTCTTGGTACAAAAGATAGAAAAGGAAGTATTCCTGGATAAGTATTGGAAATCAGAAGATAACGATGTCTGTGCAGAGAAATGGTCATATATCACCAAAAGATGTCTAGAGGCCCTTTCGTATACTCTTATATCTAGTCAACTTTTTGTTGTTTCAGAAATTATTTGGGATATATGATAACTCCTAGAAATTGATAGCATTCTAGCATATTTTCTTCTCATTTCATTTGTTTTTTAAAGCCAAAATGTGTATAAAACGAAGTTTTTAGAAGAAAATATGCATCAAGTTAAATTCAAAGAAATGCTTATTTTATTTGGTTAATTAGAGGATACCTTATGTTTCGTCTCTTTTGTAAAGGGTGAAAGACAATCCAAAGGCCAAGAAACAAAGCTTGTAGCAGCAAAGATTGAACAAAGATCATCTATCATGAAGCTAAGGAGGACTTGATGCTCCCTGTGTCACATGCTTCAACCAACAAACATCTTGGCTGAAGCCAGCGAAGAACTGATGCTCTCTATGCCACATGCTTTAGCCAACAAAAATGTTGGCTGAAGCCAATGAAGTCTGATGTCCGTACAGTTACGCGTTTTACTTGTTGCAGCTGGTTCTAGGGTTAGAAAACTCAGGGTTTGGTTGACATTCAGTCATTCTTGACTCCTTGGAGATGCTTGGGGCCTTTCTTTCTTAGGGTTTGGAGCTTTGGGAGAGATTCCAAGAGATTTTGGAGTTCTAACCTAGGGTTCTGTTCTTTTCTTCTCTATTCATCTTAGTTATTGATGTTTCCAATTGTTAAACTTAGTTTTTCTATGTATATTCTTATGGATAGCTAAGCATTTCATTTCTAGGATTACTTTGAACCTCTACATGGATTAAAACCTTGTTATTCTCCTTCTTTTTGGCATTTAATGAAGGATTATATGTTGATTTTATTCTTTTCTTCATGCCTCTAAATGCTTGATCACCATTTAGTTGATTTGTTGAATGAGAAGATGCTTGAGAGGGATTTTCTTGTTTAAAGAACTTGGGTAAACTTATGCTAGACTTGAAACTCAAGGTTGACTGGAGGGTTTGTTGATAGGAAAGAGATTTACCTATTGACCTAGTATTGTCATTATAAGATTGGTACTTAATGACTATTTTCACTTGCTTGTTGCAAGAGATTGAATGAGTTCTTGAAAATAGATGTTGGTTTTGACTTGAGAGAGCTTTTCCAGTACTTGAGAATCTTAGGCAAACATTATATTCTTCATTAAAGCTAATTAAAAGGAAAATAACTAGTTTTATGAAGTGTGGAGGGAAGAAGTAATCCTAGAGTCTCAATTTCTTGGAGTTAGAATAAATTTTTATTTGCATTTAAACTTACTTTGCTTTAAATCAACAAGTGTTTCATAAATTAAACTTCTCAAAATGATTTTTGCCCATCCTAATTAAGAGTATAATGACATTTATTCGCTCACTTTTGCCATGGTCTTCGTGGGAACGATAACTTTTTATACTACTTACGACCCGTATACTTACGGTAGGAAAACGCGAACAGTATGAAAAGACCAATCCCTATGAACCATCTACTAAAGGTTTGGATTTCAATGTCTTTATGTTCCTTTATTATCAAACAATAGTTTATCTATTTCTAATCCAGAAATTTTTTTAATAATTTGTGATTTGATTAGTCATTGTTTATTTTTGTGCTATTTTGTTTGGTTGGATCCTTTTTAAATGTTGTATTATTTATATTTAGAAAATTGAACTGCATCTATATTCCTATGCAAAATTGGGTAACAAGCTCTGTGCAAGATTTGTGGAAGTTTGTTGACTGGAAATTATTTGATATATTTCAATCAAATAATGTCAACTTAAATTTTGCCTTCTTTTGATATATTTTAATTTGCAAGTGATTTATTAATTCATTGGAGTAAGCCTTATGTATTCATTATGTTTCTTTATCTATCGTTTGTTGGAAGTAATAGGAAATGTGGATGTGAGATGGATCACCTCTCACGTCCAGCCATATAATAGTTGGAATATATTAATATGATTTGAAATATCAATATATTTAAAGCTGGATGTAACAACACAAATTGGGTACGTTTGGAGAGCCCGTTAGGGGCTGAAAATGGCTTCTGGGGAGTTGGCGAAAATGGGTTTATGTTTGGCAAGCTCGTTTGAGGATTCCATTCTCGCAGCATCGGCCGTTTGCGAAATTCATTCTACAGGCTCATTGTGTCTACGTGCGAGGAAAGATGAAAATTTCTCTTTACACCTTACTGTTTATACTCCCATGGCTTCAGACCCAGTCTCTGATCTTCTCTTCTTTCTTCTTTTGCTTGGTTGCCACCGAACTGCATTTTCCCCCAAACGTTCATTTTCGACAAGCAGGCAGCAACGACGGAAATATTCAATTTGCATGAGGAAATATTCAAGATGTTCGAGCATAACTATCACTGCCAACAGGGGTTGCTGCTGCTCCAGGAAGCCACGACGTTGATGACCCTGAGCACGCTTCAGGGCAGCCATTAAAGCATTCGAAATTAGAGGTTCCGTCCCAGTGCTCATATTCTGCGAAGTCTGCAACCGGTCCAGCGTGACACTGAACCAGAGTTGAACTGAAAAACAGAGCATCTTTCGCAGGAGCGGTGTCGGCTTGTGGGAACATTGGGTCTGCTTTTCGGCAACGGCGAAGGATGATGCAGACCGAAAATTGCAGCTTCTCCAACATTGGGTTTGGGAATGGATGGCTTTGTGGAAGTTTCAGGTGGCGTCATGGCTGAGAGAGAAGAATCTCTGCGTGGTCTCTGCTCTCCTTGCGGCGTCGATGGATGAAGATGGAATGGTTGTCGTGAAGGTAGAGAATGAAAATGGAAGGGGGGAGAGAGAGAGAGGAGAGAGAGAGAGGTGGGTTTTTACAAAAAGCTATTTTTGCCAACGGTTTATCCAAACGTAACTGCATTTTTGCCAACGGCTTATCCAAACATAAAATTTTTTCATTCTCCCAAAAGTCATTTTCAAAAGTCATTTTTTCCAACGGTCGTTCTCCCAACGGGCTCTCCAAACAGAGCCATAATAACAAAAAGCAACACTCCTATATATATATATGCAAAAGGAACTCAAAGTGCGGAAATAGCTGTAAGCCTGATGCAAGTGTGCTAAGATTAAAGACCCATATTGTAGAGATGAGTGGCACAAGATCAGTATCTTTTGCATCAATTAAACTTGCAAAGAAGGCTTGGACAAAAGACAAGCACCAATCTCTCCAAGTGGAAATAGATATCCCCTGTGGTAAACTAATAAAATCATGAAAGTCATGGTGCCCAATAATGAATCTCAACACCCTGCCCAAGTGAGCAGTATGAGCTTGGGCACAACACCAAATTTTTTTACCAACAGTATTGAATTTATGAAAAATCAAGTGTAATGTAGGAACAATTGCAGCAAGTCTTTGAAAATGGAACAAAAGACCAGTGCCAGTATTGCCCAACACACCCAAATCATTTCTATGTCAGACTTCACTAATATGAACATAACTTTGTGGTACCTGCACAATATCATGTCTAACATGTAATATAAGCATTGTATCGATGACCCAACATATCACTTGAGCCACTACAATCGTACTATCATATTCATCCGCCCTTGTGCCTAAATAATATTGATGCAGGATGTAAGTAGTTTTGTTGGTTATCACCTTGAATCTTTGATCAAACACAAGGTGGGCATCTCAATAAAATGAAGGATAGTACCTTGATTAAAGAAAAGCCAGAGAATCTCGTTCTCGATATATTGTGGCAGGAGTACCAAAAGTACATTATCAGAAACAACTGGCGATATTGGAGAATAATAAGGAGTATGGCAATAAGGCTAACAAAATTCTACCCTAGGGTCAAATACAAAATTAGAATCAACCAGGAATGTGAAATGGTGAAAGGTAGGAGATGAAATGAAAAGTATTGGTGGAGGCTCACCCATTGAAAGTTCCACATTCAAATCCAACTTCCCCTGGTTCCCTGCACCCCTTCTTCTCGGGCTATTCGCAGCTTTTTACTCAATTCCGCCCTCATAGTATTAGAAGGCACACCAGACCCACCATTTCTAACCATACTGTTTTCTAAATTAGCATGTCCTGGCCCACTCTGGCTCCCTCTCTTAGTTCTTTCAGAAGATGGCCTTCTAGCATCACCACCAGCATTACCAAAGTTTTCCCTTTGTTCTTAGCCCCCTTATTCACCCTCGCGGCCGTCGTTCCCCAGTTAGCATCATCAGAATCATTATCACTTGGATCAGAGAGTTCAATGAATGCATTAGCAGCATCATCATTATGATAAACCCAAGGTCCTCTCCCAGCTCCCTTATTCGATGCTGTCCTCCTCTCAAAGGGTATGTCATCCATAAACTCGAACCCGTTTCAGACTCAACCGGGTCGCTCGTCCGACCTTGTGTGGTCTAGTCTGCTCTGTCATCGCAATGTTAGAGCTAGACCTCTGTTCCCCAGCACCCGCCCTCTCTTTAGGCTTTGGGCCCCTATTCACCGGACTTTGCTGCTGTGTAATGGTCAATCCCATGCATTTTATCATCTCTTCAATGCGGTCCAAGCGGGAAAAATCATTAATCACATAGCCGGTTGTCTTAATCTAGTCAAAGCTAAAAGAATCAGAGGTTCGTTGATGTTGCTCCATGGAACAATCGATAAGGTTCACTACTGGTATTTCCAATGCTGAAGTTTCTTTGAACCATATGTTCATATTTTTAGCCCGTCGATTGAGGTTGTTTATCGATTGAATCAATGCTTGTAACTGACTCACCATTTGATCAAATCGATTATCGATAATCTTAAATCGATCTTTGGCCTCATCGACAAAGTCATTTACCTTCTTCATATTAGCTTCGATGCTCATCAAGTTCAGCGTCGGTAATAAAATCAGCCATGGGACAATTCAACTCTCAATGAAAGCACCAATTGTAACAGTCACACTCATATATTGCTCTCACATACCAATTATAATGTATTACAACTCAAAAGAAGACAACAATAATTTGAGAGAGTGAAAAGGAAAGTAGTAGAAAATAAAGAATCCTTCAGAGAAGGCCAAGAAGAAGAGAAAGTCACAGAGAGAAGGAGAAGATTCAACAAATTCTTCA